>JAKSZT010054262.1:3482080-3493606 GCA_026826555.1 Tolypeutes matacus | reverse complement strand
TTATTTTATGGACTACATGTTCATGGAGGATTTGGATCACAGAAGGGTTATAATGGGTACTGCAGGGGATTATTGGTGGGAGGTGTCTGGGAGGGGGGTTTCATGGGAATTAGTTCATCCGAATATACATGAAAGATATACAAAATCGATCAAAAGATCAAAAGATGGGGCATGGTCATGATGGGTGGACAATCACACAATAAATGAGGGAATCTGAATTCCTAGCCTGGAGAGCTCTGCCACAGTCTCCAAGGGAGAAGCAATAGTCGTCTGAGTGCAGGGACAGTGTCTGTCAAAAGAGGATGACCCACTGATGTGTTCTTTTTATTGATGACTACCCTTTTGAGTCTTTGCTCTTGTAACTGAGACTTAGCCTGCAGTTGTGGGGTGCCTAAGGGTTGCCACCTGGGAGCCTCCTTGTTGCTCAAATGTGGCCTCTCTCTAAGCCAAACTCAGCATATGATTGCATTACCTTCCCCCCAACGTGAGACATGACTCCCGGGGATGAGCCTCCCTGGCAATGAGGGATTAATACCAAGTGCCAACTGGCAACACAACTGGAAAAAGACCTTGAATTAAAGGGGGAAAAGGTAAAGACAAATGAGTTCAAGTGGCTAAGAGACTTCAAAGAGAGTCGGGAGGTCATCCCAGAGGTGACTCTTACGCACACCTCAGTAGGAGCTCATAGAACATCTAAGTGCCTATCACCCCATATAGAGGGGCTCCTGAGAGCTCTGGAGACACCCAGGTCCTATATAAGTGGGGTTAGACCCAGAGACTGATGCCTTATCAGTGGGCTCTATTTTGGAATCTGTGCTCCTGAGAGTGACAGAATTGGACTCAAATATGTCCTCCCTGCACATGGTTCATCAGTCCCTTCTATTCAAACCTATATGTGATGCTGAAGTTCTTAGGTGTACTTCCAGAGACTGGAGCCTCTGGCCTACCTATGTGCCAGGTGTGCATGGAATCTCGGTGGAGCTGCAACTCCTACCCTACAGCTCAATGGACTCATCCAAGTCACCTGGCGAGGAGACAACGATGGGCAATGGCCATCCCAGGGAATGGAGAGGGCCTGCATTTGCAGGCAGGATCATCCCACCCACCATATCCATGGGATATAAGCCCTCTCTCACTTGGAGGTGGAGTGGACATCACCATCCCAGTCCCCTCAGGATTGGGGGAAGAACTATGGACTAGAATGGACTTGATGGTATTCTGTTGTTCACATATGGTGATTCTAGCAATGGAAGAAATTATAACAATGAGGTGGAGCTAGTGGCCACTAGACACTTTTGGGGCAGGGAGGGGACGACCAGTTGAAATACAGGGGCTTCTTTGGGATTTGGAGGTTGTCCTGAGTACCTTTGTGGCAATGGATGTAGGCCATTTTAAAATAGCACATACCACTAAGAACTGTGTGGGAGAGAGTGTTGTCTACGGGGTGAACTGTGGTCTATGGTTGGTGGCAAGGCCCCAGGATGTGTAAGTCCATTGAGGGTGGTGGGCCAGACTTGTGGGAGATGTTTGTGTGGGATGTGGTGGGAGGTGTGGGAGGTGGGCAACATGGGAATCCCAGTGGGTTCTGTGTAATATTTTGGGTATCTAAGCACCCCTTAAAATACATTTATATATATACATAAATAACATTTTTGTAAGCAAATCCACATATATGCATATACATTTATATATCATTTTGCAAATGTTGGTATGTATTGTGAAAATTTTGATTTTTACCCACAATAAAAAATAAATAAATAAAATAAAATAAAATAAAATAAAATAAAATAAAATAAAACTGAAAACTCAGGGACTAGCAGTCTAAGTAGGTTATATAAAGATAAGGAGTCAAAAGAATTAAAGTTTTTGCTTGAAGCTGAGGATGGGGGATGTGGAAGTTATGTTTTTCTTAGAATATCATATAAAACTATTTGATATCTTAAAAAAAAAAAAAAAAAAGAACAGATGATTGTAAATTGTTTCTTCTGCCATTAAGAAAAAGGCTCAGTATCTATCGGTCCACTTTGGATTCTGGAAGCAGTATTATACTACATTTGGGGCTACTGCTATGACTTATTTACAAAGTAACCTGGAAATTTTTCAGTTTTGAGTGAATCTCGTAGCAGGAGAGAGCTCTGTAGTGGGTCCAGGCTGCAATGCTAGTGTCTCTGACTCTTGGATCATATCATCAAGTCCTTTGGAGCTAGATAAGATTGCTGTATGACATCTTTGGCTAGCCCCTATTTAAGAGTCAAAGTTCAGAACTTTAGGATGCTTGGACAAGACTATGCTGTATGTGGCAGAGTAGCACTCTAAGTTTGAAAAACAGCTCTTGATTTACTTGCCCTAGTAGAGCATGGGGCCCCAAATGACTCTTCACCCTGAGCTACCCATTATGAACTCTTACTGGATTCACCTAAGTTATAAATTTAGATGGACACAGCAGCTATTCATTATAGCATAGGAGTGATGCTTTCAGGCCCAAAATCAGAAAGATGCAGAAAGCACAAGTGAATTATATGAGAGACAGCCAGACTCCATGTCACCTTCCTCTGTACACAATGTTGGCACTGGAATTTTGTGTGAGTGTGGTGGGAGCAGAGGAGGATTTACATGTAACACTGGTAGAAAAGGACATAGGTGTAGTCTATAGATGGACTGGCAGAGTTGGTTCTAACTGGAAACGGACTGCTGCTGCATTTTAACCCCACCTAAGGGAACCCTGAAGGACAGCAGTGAAGGGACATCTTCCCAGTGGGCAGAGCTTTGAGAAGTAAATATGGTCATACACTTTGTGTGGAGGGAGGTGGTCTGAAGTACAGATATTCAGTGATTCCTACTCTTGTAGTGAGATGGCAAGAATAATACTAAAATAAGGACCAGGAGGTTTAAGGAAGAACTATGTCATTGGACCTATGGGGATGGGCCCAAATGTGAAGATATTTATGCCTCAGGTTAATATCCACAAGAACCTTCACTACAGTGGAGATATCTTATCTTGCCAAGTCGTCAAGATGCGCTTTCCTAGGCTTTCTTCATGCTTGTGCAGTGGGCCTATGAACAGAGTGGCCATGGTGGCAAGGATAGAGACTATTCTGGGCTCAGCAAGGTTCCTTTTAACCAAGACCGATGTAGCTTGTAAAATTGCCCTCTGCCCCATCTGCTGGCAGCAGACAGCCATGATGAGCCCTGATATGGCACTGTTTGACTAGCCAAGCAGATAGTAGGTTGACTCCAGATGTCTCCCTTTCCCCTGAAAAGGCAGAAATTCATCATTACTCGAATCAATATATAATCTGGATATGGATTTGCCTTCCCTATTCTCAGTGTCTCTGCCAACCAGGCATTTATAACATCTGAGGGCTTATAGAATGCCTAGACTAAAGGACCAATTTTATAACAAAGAAGGTGTGACAGTGGGCTCATGATCAAGGGTTTTACCATGAACCCCTTTGCCTAAAAGTGGCCAGTTATTGAAGGCTTGGCTGAGGTGAAAATGGGGAACATTTTATGGGATCTTCCAGGATACACTATATTCATTGAAACAAAGGATGATATCTGGAATGTGCTTCTAATAATTAGAGTAGATGTGTTTGGAAATGAAAATGAGGAATTTGGAATGCCCCCTCTCACTGTCACACTCAGTGACTGACTTGTGAATTTGTACTTTACATACCTGTAGTCTAATATTTTACCAGCATAGAGGTGCTAGTTCTCACAGGTGGAACACTTTCTCCAGAAGAGAAAGTAAGAATTCCTCTGAACTGGAGCTTTGACTAACAGTTGGCCACTTTGGGCATCTTATGCCAGCACACCAGCAGGAGTTACGGGAGTTGCTGGGATAATTGTAGCTGATTATCACGAAGAGCAATTGACCCTGATTACCATGAGAAGTTAGGCTTGCTACTACACAAGTAGACAGGGAAGAGTATGTCTGGATCCCAGGAGGATCATTGTTTAAAATTTCCAGGCCTAATAATAGTGGTAATAGACAATTAAGCAATTGCAACCCAATAAAGGAGGGCAACTAAGGGCCCAGGCTCCTTGGGGGTGAAAGTCCAGGTTCCCCTACTAGGTCTTAAGTCCTTCAAGAGCTTGAGATGGATTATTGCTTTGAAGGAGACTCAGAAACTGGCAGAGTTTTGAATCTCCTCTCAGAAAGAAATAAGAGCATCTTATTCACACATATACATGCACACTTACACACACACACACACACACACACTGGAGCCCCTCTATTGCATTGTGGGAACTGGACGCATAATGAAAGGGTCTGAGTGGGTCTGAGTGGCACAAAGGGTAAACTGTATCGAGCATATTTTATTTGCTTCCTCAGATTCTCTCAGCTTCAGTTGGGTCCTAGAACCTCAGCTATTTCCTCTGCCTGAGCCACTGCTTTGGCCTAAATCTGTGGTTTTGTTACCCAAGACCCATCACATCTAGAGTTTCTGATTTTTCTTTCTCCTTCCAGATTGGATGGAATACCACATCACAGAGTAAGCAATCTGGCTTCTCAAGTAGCTATCAAAGGTGCCCTCTGATATGCCAGAAGCACAAGGTAATTAAGCCCTTATAGTGTAAACCTTGACCATTAGGAAACAGAAGATGAGAGGCAGCCAAGGAGATAAATTCCTTCTCTCTGAGAAATGTCTTGTAGTCATGTGTTTTCAATAGCTTATGGGAATATATCCTGTGCAATCTAATCAGTACTATAATGCCACTCCTATCGTTTTGTGAGAGCCAATTATATGCTTCCCTTCTGAACTCTACACTTGGAAGTATCACATGGGTAGCTTGAAATCAGCCATAGGAGTATTTACACCACAGTAATTGGCACACACTATGAGGCAGTGCTTTGTCCTCCAGGAGAGCTGGTTGTTAAACATTTACTATGCACACAACTGAGCCTAGTGGACATGCTTGCAGAATGACTTATGTCTCTTCTTGGCTTATCATGAAGCAGAGGCCATAAGTGTATTGGTATACGTTCTCTGTCTCATTTCCCTTTTCCTTTACTATCACTGCCATGATGAATTACTTCTCGAGTAAATCATCAGCACTTAATCTCTATCTCAGGCTTTGTTTTCAAGGAAACCCACACTGAGACAGGAGTTAAATGGAGTTGAATAAAAGGATTTAAAATCTCTGTTGAAAGCAGAGAGTGCAGGATGTTGTGGAACCCATGTCTATACTCACAGATACTGTCTAGCAACCATATGCCAACCGGGAAGAAAGAATGAAGATGTTTGCTAGAACTTATACAGGTTTGGAGGAGTGAAAGATAGTCCAGTAGGAAAGGGTCTCTAGGCTCCTGGTATCACTGTAATTGAGATGGTTAGCCTGACTATAAGAGTACCTAAAGAGGTAAATACTAGAGAAGCCAAAGGGTTGGGAGATCAGAACCCACACATACCGGAGGTGAGGACAAAAAGTATATTTTTACATAAAATGTTATTGAAGTATATCATTCATACATGAACATATATAAACAATAAGTGTATAGTAAAAGTTGTGAATTTATAAAACAAACATGCATTTCCTCACATAGGACTCCCATGCATCTTGTATTATTGTGAAATATTTGTTACAAGCTATGAAATAGTATTGTCAATATATTACTACTAACTATAGCCCATATCTTACATTTCATGTATTTTGCCCTCAACCCACCCGATTATTAGCAACCTCTATTAGTGTTATATTTTGTTATGAGAATGTTTTCATATTTGTTCTGTTAACCACAGCCCATCTTCCACCACTGGATTCCCTGTGTTATGCAGTCCCATGTTTTGTACAATCCATTCAATGTGTACACTCGGTGGCTCTTATTTTCATCATAGTTGTGCTGTCTTCACCTCAGTCAATTTTAGAATGTTTTCATTACTCCAAAAGGAAAAATCCCATACCATTTTATACCCCCTTATTTTTGTCCCTTAGAATTGATATATCTTCCATGCCACCACTGCAAAAATATTCCAATATTACTGTTAGTTAATGCCCATAAGTTACATTAGTTGTAATTTTCCCGTATAACACCATATTTTCAACACTTTGTAAAAGAAGAACATTCTTATATGTATATTATTAATCACAATCTTGATCCACCATCAAAATCACTGTTATACATTCCCTAGATTAGTCTCTAGTTTCCTTTCAATTGACATTTATATCCACAAACTACCCCTTTCAGCTACAATCACATTTATAAATCAACAATGTTAGTTATATTCATTATAATGTGTTATCATCAACTTTATTCATTCCCACACTTTAAAAATAAATCATATTAAAAATTCTACATACATTAAGCATCAGCTCCCATTCTCAATCTACATTCTATCTCATAATAACCTATATTCTAGATTTTACCTCCATGAGTTTACTCATCATATTTAGTTTATATTAGTGAGACTATACAATATTTGTCCTTTTGAGTCTGGCTTATTTCATTCAACATAATGTCCTCAAGGTTCATCTATGTTGTCATATGCATCCCAACTTCATTTCTTCTTACAGCTGAATAGTATTCCATTTTATGAATCTACCACATTTTGTTTATCCATTCATCAGTTTGAAGAACACTTTGGCTGATTCCATATTTTAGCAATTGTGAATAATGCTGCTATGAACATCAATGTGCAAATGTCAGTTTGCATCTTTGTTTTCAGTTCTTCTGAATATATTCTCAGTAATAGGATTGCTGGATCATATGGCAGTTTTATATTCAGCTTCTTGAGGTACTGCCAATCGGTCTTCCACAGAAGCTGCACCATTCTACATTCCCACCAATAGTGAAGGAGTGTTCCTGTTTCTTCACATCCTTTCCAGCACTTGTAGTTTTCTGATTTTTTAATAATGGCCATTCTATGAGGTGTGAAATAGTATCTCATTATAGTTTTGACCCTCATTCCCTAATAGCTAGCAATGTTTAGCATTTTTTCATGGTGGTTTTTTTTTTTTTTTTTTTTTTTTTTGCCATTTGTATTTCCTATTTGGAAAAATGTCTATTCAAGTCCTTTGACCATTTTTTAATTAGATTGTTTGTCTTTTTACCATTGAGTTGTGTGATCTCTTTATATAACATGGGTATCAAACCCTTGTTGGACATGTGGTTTCCAAATGTTTTCTGCCATTGTGTAGACTGCCTTTTTACTTTCTTGAAGTCTTTTGAAGAACAAAACTTTTTAGTTTTGAGGAAGTCCCATTTATCTATTTTTTTCTTTTGTTTCTCATGCTTTCGGTATAAGGTTTAAGAAACTACTGCCTTCTACAATATCTTGAAGATGTTTCCCTACATTTTCTTCTAGGAGTTTTATGGTTATAGCTTTAATATTTAGGGCCTTGATACATTTTGAGTTAATTTTTGTAAAAGGTGTGAGATAGGGGTCTCTTTCTTTTGGATATAGAGATCCAGTTCTCCCAGCACCATGTTCTGACCCAGCTGTGTGGGCTTGGCAGCCTTGTCAAAAATCACTTGACCATAGATGTGCAAGTTTATTTGTGAGTTCTCAATTTGGTTCCATTTGTCAAAATGTCTATCTTTAGGCCAGTACCATGCTGTTTTTACCATTGTGCTTTAAAGTCAGGAAGTGAGAGTCCTCCAACTTCGTTCTTTTTTTTTCAGACATTTTTAGCTATTCAGGGCCCATTTCCCTTCCAAATAAATTTGATAATTGGCTTTTTCATTTCTGCAAAAAAAGACTGTTGGGATTTTGATTCGGATTGCTTTGAGTCTGTAAATTAGTTTGGACAGAACTGACATCTTAACGATATTTAGTTTTCCAATCCATGAACACGGAATGTCCTTCCATTTATTTATATCTTTGGTTTCTTTAGCAATGTTTTGTTATTTTCTGGATACCGCTCCTTTATGTCCCTGGTTAAGTTTATTCCTAAATATTTGATTCTTTTAGTTGCTATTATAAATGGAATTTTATAATAACAAAAAAAAAGCATATTTAATAAACATGAAGGAGTGAAAAACTTCCCAGAAAGTAAAGTCTTTAAAATTCTTCCCCAACACATATACAAACAAATATTTAATGCCATACATATTAACCTACCATTTTTTTCCACACTTATTGTGCTGTAGCCATTGTTTTTTCTTAAGTAGGCCAATCTTATTTTGCCTCAAATGCTTGGAAGTCTCTATACCCAGGTATTCATTTGTATTTTTCCTTCAATTATATCAGGTCACAGCTCAAATATCACCCCCTCAGACAAGCCATCTCTCATTTCCCTACCTCAAATATCCCAATCTTCTCTATTTCCTTACCCAGATCTATTTTTCTTCATAGACCTTATCAAAATCAGTAATTATTTTATGTACTTGTTTAATTATTTGTTTATTGCCTAACTTCCTGATAAGAATGCATATCCTATGAGGGTAGAAATATTATGGGTTTTGAATCTCTAGCACTTCAAAGGGTACCATTAGGTTATAGGAGTATAGCACCATTATTTATAGGATACCCTTTATAAATATTTATAAAGTAAGTGAACAATTAATTAATTGAAGGCCTTGTGTGCATCTAGCTCTCTGCTAGGTAGGGAGACCATGAGATTTAATACTTAATTCTAACCTGTAAGCAGCTTTCAGTTTCATTAAAGAGATAAGACAGGTACACAAACCATGCACAAACAAACACACTGCAGTTAAGTATGTGATATATGTTGAATAAATTATGAGTATTATATTTGACAGGTGTTGTAAGAGTTTAGGAGAGAGAGAGAGAACGCTGTGCACTGGAGCAGCCAGAGAGATTTTTGCAAGAGTAGGGTTGAATTATAACCAAGACTATTGGTTTGGTATAGGAGATAAAAGATATACGGGGCTATTGTTTTGGAACCTCTCCTATGACCCATTAAACCCCAAAATATTCATTTGTTCAATTACTTTGTCAATAACACATACAAAAAATGTAATTTAAAAGATTAGATATGAGTTTAAGTTAACGTGTAAGCAGCTCTATGTCGTATTTCAAGCTATGCTGTAATGAGATGACCAAATATTAATTGGTTTAAGTGAAATAAGGAACACTCAATTCAAATGCTGGTCTATGTCAGCATACCACTTTAGGCAGAGAAAAAGAAGATGGATCTGTTTGTCAGGGACTGACTGATGTCCAGTCCAATACCCTTATTTGGTGTCAGACTCTGATAAAAATAAACCTGCTGATTTACTCAAGTATTTTTTCACTCTAGTTGGCAAAAAAAAAAAAAAAAACAGTAAAATTGTCCTCATCCGTTGTGCTCTTTTATCCTAGTTTCAGCTCTTATTTGTGCTGTCTTATTGCCTCACTGCTGGTTTAAATTTTCTTTGCTTTCATTTAGTATTTTTGAATTCACAATATTCATGTATACTTGGTTTTAAAATGAATTACTTATTTGCCTTGGTTTTTAAACCAAATAAGTCAAAGAAAAACCAAACTCCCCAGAAACTTTGGCTACCAGCTCCTGAGGTTTAAGCAAGAGTCAGTTCACTTTACATTTTTTTTAGGGTTTTTTTTTTTAACTTTATTTTGTACATTTAATAATTGAAAACATAAAAAATTAAAAACTAAAATGTAAACACAGATGAATAAATATATACATTTCTCAATTAAATGTAATGGATACATGTAATTTTTTTTTTTTAATCAAACAATATATTACACAATATATTTGGTTCATAGTAACGCATTCATACAGTATTTGTCCTTTTGTGTCTGGCTTGCTTCACTCAACATAATGTCCTCCAGTTTCATCCATGTTGCCATATACTTTATGACTTCATTTCTTCTTACAGCTTCATAATATTCCATCGTGTGAATAGACCACAGTTTGTTTATCCATTCATCTGTTGATGGAACCTGGGTTGTTTCCAGCTTTTAGCAATGGTGAATAATAGTTCATTTTACTTTTGAAATTGAAACTTAGGCTAGTATTACAGGGTGCCTAAGAGTTATCACCTAAGAGCCTCCTTGATGCTCAAATGTGGCCTTTGTCTAAGCCAAACCCAGCATATAAATGCATTACCTTCCCCCCAGCATGGGACATGACTCCCAGGGATGAGCCTCCCTGGCACTGAGGGATTACTACCAAGCACCAACTAGCAATGCAATTGGGAAAAGACATTGACCAAAAGGGGGAAAGAGTAAAGACAAATGGCTAAGAGACTTCAAAGTGGGTGGAGAGGTCATTCCAGAGGTTACACTTATGCACGTCTCAGCAGGATCCCATTGACTACCATAGTAAATATTGCCTCTCTAATTCACATTGATAGACTACTCTATCCAACAGCACATACACATTCTTCTTAAGCTCATATGGAATATATAACAAGATAGATGGCCTTCTAGCAGGTGGGCCCTACTTTGGAATTTATGCTCCCCAGAATGACAGAGTTGAACTCAGTTGTGCTTTCCTTACACATGGCTCTTCCATCCCTATATTTGAAACTACAATTAGTACTGGAGTTGGTAGTTGTATATGCAAGAGAGTTAAATCTTTGGGCTGTCCATGTGCCAGTTGGGCCCTGAATCTCAACAGAGTTGCCACACCTACTCTCCAGGTCTTTGGACTCACCCAGGACAACTAACAAGGAGATTATGATGGACAATGACCATCACAAGGAACAGAGAGAATCTACAACTGCAAGCAAAATAGTCTCATCCATCTAGTTGGGGCTAGATCTAAGGTCCTCTCAATTAAAGGTGGAGTGGGCATCACCACCCCAGAATCCTCAGGATTGGGGAATGAACAATGAACTATGGTAGACTTACTGGTATTCTAGTATAGACTTACTGTGATTCTAGCAATAGAAGAACTTTTATCATTGATGTGGAGGCAGTGGCCACTGGAGGTTCTGAGAGGAGAGATGGGGAAAAACAGGTGTAATATGAGGACATTTTCAGGACTTGGGAATTGTCCTGAATGACATTGCAATGACAGATAAAGGCCATTATATATCTCATCATAACTTACAAAATTGTGCAGGAGAGAGTGTATACTACAATGTAAATTATAACCCATGCTTAGTGGCAATGCTTCAAAACGTGTCCACCAATTGTAACAAATGTACCACACTAATGAAGGATGTTGTTAATGTGGGAAAATGTGGAAAGGGTTGGGAATGGGGCATATGGGGATCCCTTATATTTTTATGTAACATTTATGTAATCTATGTATCTTTTTTAAAAAAATAAAAAACTATATATTTTTAAAAAGTTATAATAGCTGGTTAAATAATACAGACAATACAGTGCCATGTAAATGAAAAAAAAAGTCAGTTCATAGATGGCATCACCTATACAGTACTTATTTTTGCTCTTGAGCTGCTTCATTCATTAAGACCAGGAGCTTTTCTCCTCTTTGCAGCATCATGTCCTCATCAGAAGCTCCTAAAGGAATGTTGTTGTTCTCAGTGACATTAGAACAGAAGTTAGAAAGGTCTGTCTGTCTATTCTCTTCCTTCCTTCCTTCCTTCCTTCCTTCCTTCCTTCCTTCCTTCCTTCCTTCCTTCCTTCCTTCCTTCCTTCCTTCCTT
>JAKSZT010054262.1:3287296-3479646 GCA_026826555.1 Tolypeutes matacus | reverse complement strand
CAAGAATCACCATATGTGAGCAAGAGAATACCATCAAGTCCACTCTAGTCCATAGTTCTTCCCCCAATCCAGAGGCGACTGGGATGGTGATGTCCACTCCACCTCCAAGTGAGAGAGGGCTTATATCCCATGGATAAGGTGGGTGGGATGATCCTGCCTGCAGATGCAGGCCCTCTCCATTCCCTGGGATGGCCATTGCCCATCGTTGTCTCCTCACCAGGTGACTTGGATGAGTCCATTGAGCTGTAGGGTAGGAGTTGCAGCTCCACCTAGATTTCATGCACACTTGGCACATAGGTAGGCGGGAGGCTCCAGTCTCTGGAAGTATACCTAAGAAACTCCTGCATCACATGTAGGTTTGAATAGAAGGGACTGGTGAACCATGTGCAGGGAGGACTTATTTGAGTCTAATTCTGTCACTCTCAGGAGCACAGATTCCGATGGTACTGTTAGCTGGGGCCTTGAAGATGATGAAGATATGACACTTACATGGTGGACAGGCATGATTATTGGGCCTCCAAGGACAAATTATGAAAACAGAATATATAGCCTGAAAGTAGAATGTGGACCTAAATACCCAGAAGCTCCTCCATCAGTTAGATTTGTAACAAAAATTAATATGAATGGAATAAATAATTCCAGTGGAATGGTGGATGCACGGAGCATACCAGTGTTAGCAAAGTGGCAAAATTCATATAGCATTAAAGTTGTACTTCAAGAGCTAAGACGTCTAATGATGTCCAAAGAAAATATGAAGCTTCCACAACCACCAGAAGGACAAACATACAACAATTAATTTTAGTGGATTTCAAACTTGTCTTAAATCAACAACCTTCTACTCATGTTAATGTCCTGATTAAGTATCACAACGCAAAATACCCACACATTAAGTAAAAGAATTCCAGCTGGTAAACATAACCTGGACATTTGTAAGAATATATTTAATATATGTACACCCATTATGTTTTCAGGTAACAGGAGGAAAAATGCAGCACAATTTTTTTTTCTCTTATGACGGCACTGTCATATAAGCATAAACCTGGAGTACTCAAAGTAGAATTCAGGTTTGCAAGATGAAATGACAAGAAGTGTCAGATTACTGTGGAAGGATATGTGTGTCTGAAAACTAATTTGAAGAAGGAAAAACATAGATGGCATGCTTTATCCACTTGCTTAGGGAAAGAGCTGCAGTTTAAATTGTTTAAAGTAGCAGGTACAATGAATATTGTTGCAAATTGTGTTAATTTTTGAAGCAGTGTGGGTGCTGACTACTAGTAGAATAAAAAAATATGTTCAGGATTGTTTTGATACCTGTATTTATAATAAAAAAAAAGTTGGGGGGGTGTCAATGAATTTCTGTTAAAAGCCGTTCCTGTGTGTTACATGTAACAGACATGGTAAATACTTGTTTACAGTCTTTGTTTAACAAACCATGCATTTAAGTTTAAGTGAAACCAACAAAAAAGGAAATAGGTGTATGGATATGTGATTTTGAGATAGAAGTTAGTCTTAAAATGTAAATAAAATGTGGAAAGTGTCCTCAAAAAAAAAAAAAAAAAAAATTGTACATGCCCAGCTGAAGGAGACAAGTTTTGCAGTCAGCCTGCCTTGGACTATGTGGACTATGCCTGTACACCTGGTCTCTCTGGACATTACTTTTACTGTTCTGTAAGATTTGACATTTCATGTTCTCTTAGGCTATCTGGTGATAGCTTGGAATCTGTTCTGTGTTAGAACTTTTATAATAGAGTAATTCCCTTTCCTTTTCCCCTTGTTGGTATATATGATTTCTGCATTTATATATTTGTCTTATTTATTGCTGTAGGTACTGGGGAGGACATGCATGCATCTATATGCTGAGATGTAGAGAGTACCTTGTTCTAGTGGGGACTAGTGTTTGTGAGCTGGTACATTTTTGCATGATACCCAGTGCTCATAAGCAGCAGCTAAAGTTACTGGGTGGGATTTCAAATCATAATCTTCTTTGAATTGGAACCTAAGATCACAATTGTAAGTTTATTTCTTCCGTATCTTCTGATAAATCATCTGTAGCATATTATGAGATGTAGGTTGTTATGCTAATTGGGGGGTGAAATGAATTCTGGAAAAATTATATAACATGAACAGAGACAAAATCTATATAAATCTTTCTGAAAATGTCTTCCTGGCAACTGGACTTGAGATATTTTATTGCCTGCTCCTAAGATGCTGGTAGACATCATGAGATCAATAAAATTTCTTAAGATTCAATGAGCCAAACTGGTCTCTCTCTTCACTACATTACCTTGAATCCCAGAGAGGCCATGGTGCTGAGCAGGGCTCCTGGTAGCTCTAATTGCCATTTACTTAAAGTAAAAAGTGATCTTTGGATACCCTGATACACATGGAAGAAGAATTTTCTTCTTTCTTACCTACTACATTAGTTTCTTTTTTTTCTTAAAGATTTATTTATTTACTTTATCATTTTTTTTAAGATTTATCCACCCCCCACCCAGGTGTCTGAACCCCAGGTGGTTCTCTTGTCTGTCTGCTCATTGTTTGCTCACCTTCTCCAGGAAGCACTGGGAACCAAACCTGGGACCTCCCACAGGGGAGGCGAGTGCCCAATGGCCTGAGCCACATCCATTCCTCATGGGCTGTGGCTTCTGCCAGCTTGTAGCAATTGCTCATTTAGACATCTGCTCATTGTGGCGGTGTGGCACCCAGCTCATTATGGAGGATGCGTTGTCTGCTCATCTTCTTTCGGAGGCACCAGAACCCAAACCTGGGACCTCCCATGTTGTAGGCAGGGTCCCAACTGGTTGAGCCACATTTGCCTCCCTTGTATTAGTTTCTTATGGCTGCCATAGCAAATTCCCACAAACTTGGTGATTTAAAAGAACAGAATTTATTCTTTTGTGGCTCTCAAGGCCAAAAGTCCAAAATCAAAGGGTGGGCACGGCTGCACTCCCTCTGAAGGTGCTAGAGGAGAATCCTTTGCCTTTTCCAGATTCTGTGGGTTGTCGCCATTCTTATGGCCATGTGTCTCCAATCTCTGACTCCATAGTGATGTAGCCTCCTCCCCTTCTGTCCATGTCTTCTCCTGTCTTTTATAAGGACACGTGTCAGTGGATTTAGGGCCCCCCTGTGTAATCCAGGATGATCTCATCTCAAGATCTTTAACTTAATGACATCTGCAAAACCTCTTTCCAAATAAGGAAACATTTGTTGCTTCCAGGGATTTGGATGCAGACATACCTTTTGGGAGGGCCACCATTCAACCCAATCTACCTGCCATGGGCCAAGTTCTCTTCTAGCTACTTTATATATATTCTTTTAATATTAAACTTCAGAAATCTGTGTTCTAGGCATAGCTGTGCCACTAATTAGCTGTGTTACCTTGGGCAAGTCAATTCACCTCTCTGAATGTCCATTTCCTCATTTATAAATAGAAGGGATTGGATTGTTTTCTCTATTTTTTTCCTAGGCTTTAACTTCTATTGATTCTAGACAGAGGGCAACCCTGAACTGTTGCACAGGGGTTGCTATTCAATAGCCTACAATGTCAGTGGTGCCTCCTGGAGAGCTCTGTGTTCTGTGTAGACCAGAAAAATCTCATAGCTGCTCCTTTCCTCTAGTCCCATCTGTTTGTACATGAAATCCAAGACCCCACCTCAAACAGTCCCCACCACCAACCTAAATGTGACCTGACCATTCATATTTTGACATCAAAATATCCTTTTATTTTTGTGTGCTTCTGGTAACAAAGACCCAGGGCAATGTCACCAGTCTTAAAATGCATCCTTGTAGCAGGGAAACTCATTTGCAAGATTTTCTTTCTAAAATGACCAGCCCAATGTCTGAGAACACTGTATCATGGTAATGACGATTATTAATATCCAATTTTCTGTGAAAGGAAAGTAAGTAATACAGTGGGATAATACAGAGCTTTACTTTAAGAAGACTTAAAGGAATTTGGTTCAATTCTATATATTTCCTGAGCACTCACAATTTTTCAGGTGCTGTACTGGGTGTTAGAAACATAGATGAATATACACACTTTGTTGTTCTAAAGGGGACAAAAGCATTGGCTTTCACAAAAGTGAAGCTGAAGAATGTTCTCGTGAAAAAGGATTAACAAATTGAATCAATGATATTGCTTTGGAGAAGGAGCCAGATGCAGAGCTGAAATTCGTTGGCTTCATTGCTAAAACACGAGAAAGTAGATGCCAGCTGCACCGCCACTGAACCCCCAGAGCAAATAACTGCTCGTGACCAACAAGGGATTAATGGTGCATTTAAATTGTTCTCACCAGAGGTTATATATGCACTGAGCCACAGTGGAGGCCAGAGCTGCGAGAGACCTACTGGAAAACTCCAAAATCCCACTCTATTTTTTTCTGAAGGGAGATTGAAATATCCAAAGATGTGGTGAACAGTCAATTTTAGCATCTGAACACCAATAAGACCTCTGGTCCCCTGAGACCATTCCCGGGTTCCATAAATGTTTCAAGGAGAAACCTGTCCCCTGGCCAGATGTAGGCCATGAGCATGCACTTTGGTTCAGTAAAGTCTACTCTTCAAGGAAGGAATTAATCATCATACTAACCAAAGCAGCAGAGAACTGGGATACTGTGCTAAGTTCACCAAAATGTCTCCACTAAATGTCAGAGTTAGCTGTGCATTTGGCAAGCTCTTACTCAGCCCCAGTTAACATTTTCTCATATTCCCCAGCAGACAGTTTGGCCTAGTTGGCAGCTTGCTCATAAGAGACCCAGAAATACATAATCAGTTCAGCTAAGCAAGCTCCAGAAAAGAAAAACACAGAGGAAATAGTGTCCAGATTCAACCTTAAGTAAATTGACAGCAATTGTTCATTTGGAAACAGAAGAAGGATCTTTACCTGGAAGCAGCTTGAGTGGAGGAAAGCCAGTAAGTCTGAAGTCCATTTCCAGGGCCCACAGTTCATCTGGTCACCATGAGAAACAGGCCGTCTCGGGCAAAGCACAGCATGGAGAGAAGAGCTCATGGCAGCTCAGGCACATGGCAATTAAAAAGGCTCTATGCATAGTGTAAGAGAAGCCACGGTCACACTTAGCACTGACCTCAAAAAGTGCCAAAGAATGTCAGGCCACTGAAAGGCCTAATTATTTGGAATAATCGTTTTCATGTGGCACACAGGAATTATTCAGGGGCTGGGCCCTTCCCAGATTTCATAGCTCCTTGTCCTCCGGGATATTTTTTTTCCCTCCCACTAAGAACTAGCGGTTGGGAAATAGAAATAATAATAATCATAATAGAAGCAGCAGAAGAAGCAGCTAGATATTATTCTTGCCCTAATGAAGCTTACAGTCTCATGGGGATTATAGATATTAATCAAATTGTCAAACACAGACCTGTTAAATTATAACTGGCTAAGTTTTCAAAAGAAGAAGTACATGAGGCTATGATAACACACAGTAGGGGGATTTGACAACTGTGCGGCAGATTTCCCCCCCTGTGAGAAGGTGACAAGTGAGCTGAAAAGTGAAGAACCAGTAGGTACTCCCTTGTGTTACCAGACCTAGGATAGAAATCCAACATAATGATGGAACTGGACTTCATATAGTCACATGATGAGCAAAGACTTCATGGGCTTTCAAATGCTTCACATGTTAAGTTGAAAAGCTTCTTCCTCATTGTTGATATGGAAATACTCTTTCTCTATTTTATTGAGGCCGGTCTTGTTACTAGCTTCATGTATTACAGATAGGCCCATTCCTAATTCTGTGCCCTGTTATCACATTCTTCTTTCCCACCCCTTTTTGCATTCCCCCTTTCTATTTTGCTTGGTGCACAGATCCCTGAGAACTAACTTTTCATTCATATGCTGGAGTCTGTGTGTCCTTACTTCTGCATCCTTAGCATCTGAGTTATAGATATCTCCAGACTTGTCCAAATTTTGAAAATGGTATTTAATATTCACAGACATATCATTAAAAATTGAACAAATGTTTCAATAGAAGACAAATAATCTCCTTAGAAAAGAACCCCCCCCCCAAAAAAGAAAAGAAATTCCTTGCAAATAACCTCTCTCTTTCTCTCTCTCTCTCTCTCTCATCCCAGAAAGGGCCATTGGACAACATTCTTCTGACAAAAAAAAACTAATTCTGTAAAATATAAATACATAAAGAAAAAAATCAAGCCTCCCTAAATTGAAGACAAAGAGTCTTACCAATTGATCTCCTAAAAACTTTTCTATTAGATAGTTTAATGTCATATTAAATGAATGAATATAAACATGCTAGACATTGAGTGAATTAAGGAAAGTATCAAAGAAACATAATACAACTTTATCCATCTAAGGGTTCATAGTCTCAGTAAAGAAGAAAAATCAAGACTTATCAATTCATAAATATTTTTGAGCCATATTATATGCCCAAGACGAACTGGAAAAATATTCCTGCATTTGCAGAGCTTAGAGTTTAGCTAAGAACATGCTCAGAAAAAGAATATGCTAAAAACTTTCAACCATAACTTTCAGCCAACTTGAACACTGTTATTAGCAGAGAAAAAAAAATAATGTCCTCTAACATTGCCACTTTATAAACAAACTATCAGTTTAATCTATTTAAAATTAAACCTTTCACAATATCCTGATGTTGAGCAATTAGACATAGTTTTATTACTAGGATATGATTTTCAGAATATCAAATACAATACTCAACAACTACATATCAGTGTTTAGGAAATTCAGTTGCTCTATAACCAGGGACCTCCTTATTTACAAATATGTTTTTTACCACAACTATGTATGAAGATAATCATAGATGAATGAGCAAAAAAACCAACCAACATTTATTGACTATCTATTGTTTTCACAGACAGTGGATTGTAACAACAGCCAACATTTATTGAACACTTACAAATAAAAATGTTCCTAGGGCATTACCTTCTTCTGCATTGTCCTAGATAACTTACTGCTATGTCCACATTCCAGATATAAGAACTTGAGAAAAGGAGAGGGGACTTTCCTTCCCTTTAAGGCACCACCCAGAAATTACACATCATATTTTCTTACATCTTACCGTACAGAACTTATTGCATGACTACCCTTAACTGCAAGGGAAGCCGCGAAATATAATCTTTATTTTTGTTGTAAAAGTAAGAGGTTCTATTACTAGCAAAGAAAGAAAGAATGCATATTGAGGTATAGCAGCCAATTTCACCCATGCCCATATTCTCAAAAGGATTTAGAACTTCCGGAATCAAATAGTTAATGTTTATAACCCTGCTGCTATGCTTCAACCTAGATCCACTGATTGAACCAATGGATAATGTTACCAGCCTTGTTGGGGCTAATATTTTTCAAACCATCTTGGATTTAGCTATTTTATTATTAACTGCCCCCAGTGATGAAGCCAGCCCATCCTTTGGTTGATTAACCCCAGTTTTATTTCAGATAGTCTTTGTTTATTGCCCTCAAAATGGCAAGAACACAAATTTTGCTCATTGCCAGAGAAGTAAAGGGATTTTCAAAGGCTTCATAGATAGTAAATAGGATAGCTGGGATTGGAATCTAGATTTTGGCATTCCAAGTGCAGTTTTATTCCCACTGAGCTACCAGATGATTTAGAAGTACCCTCTGAATCACCATAAGATTTATGAATGGACTAGTTTCCCATATTAGAAAATCATTGGAGAGGCTAGTTGGATGGTAAAAACCAGCCTGAACAATTGGGAAGAATTTTTGTGTTTGGTCTATTTCTTGTTTTAAAAATCATTTGAATTTAAATCACTGGCTAATATTCCATGATGTGAAAGTATCATGACTTACTAAATATCCTATTACATTAAGATTATTTTCATTATACTTCACTGTGTTATAAACCACACTGTATTAAACTTAATTGTGCATATATATTTATATGGGAAGGATAGTTCAAAAGTTATACACATTTGAAGTCTGTTGATTGTCTTTAGCAATATTGCCAAACTGCTGCCAAAAAAAGTAAAATATTTACTTCTACCAACAAGATATGAGACTTTGAGACAAAAGGTTGAGGTCTTAGATTGGGTTCTCCAGAAGCAAACCCTGATATGAAGATTCTTATGCATGGAATTTATTCAGGAACTGCTCCCACAGGAGACCAATAAGGAAATGAGGGAAACAGGATAAGGAAAGGAAGGAAGCCAAGCAAAACAAAGGTGTGCTCTCAGTTCAAGTGCCACAGAGTTTAAGCTTCAGCTTTGTCTGTCAGAGAAACTCTGTAATATAAATTACACCTCAGAGTTTTCCTTGAGGTAAGAGAGCTGAGCTCTCATGTGCTTGCACCTAACATTCAATTGTCCAGGGCCGCCCTGGGCAAGATGTAAACCCCAAACATGCATATTTACCTCTCTGGTGTACAGGCAAAGCAAATCTTGTAGCCTGGGGGCAGTCCTCCAAAAAATAGCTTCAAGTTCCAGCCATTAAAAATGAAAACATACAAAATCCATGGATGGGAGCAGTGGAGTTTGTGCACAGAAAACACCACAAGGAATATGAGACAATCTGGGGAAAGCATCAACATTTTCTACTACAGTCCACCCCTTACCCTGCTGAGATTCATTTACATTTCATATTACGTTCACCCCATTCTATTAAAAATTCATCAATGTGGTGGCTGGTCACAATTTCTGGGAAAACAATATAAGTGGAAGGTTAGTAGGCAAGCTATAGTCTCTACTGCTGCGGTTGGTCCTGAGATTGTAACATTTCATCATTTCCCTGTTCTACAATTGATTCTATATTATCCTTAACCACTACTTAATTTCTCAATAATGCTAGGACCTCACCAGCACATTCCTCATTGCCTTAGGGAATGAATGGAAAATCATGTTTCCATTTCTAAATCTTTTGATCCCTTTCTCAATATTTTGCTATTGCTATCTCCTTTAATATGGGTCATTATTTGTTTCAAGCTGCCAGGAGTTATTTCAGTGGCATATTAGGACCAACTCCAGGTGCCCTTGCCAGAATGTTAAATACTGAGTCACAGGGAAGTGCCATCTTGGTTTGACATCCTCAATATCTTCTCCCAGGGATGCTTTTCCAGTTCCTGAATGTACATATTACCAAGTACCCAGGAAGAAATTTCCCCAGTAAGCCATGATGAGGTATGACCCAGTTATCTGTCTGATGGTCAGGAAGAAAGGGGGGGGGGCAACAGATCATGAGGAGGGCAAGTATCACCTTTCAGTGCATCAGTTTTCATTAGGATCTCTGAATAGTCTCCAAGCATGAAGGGGATTGCTATCCATCATTAAGAGAGAGTTTTTGTCAATTTTGCAAGCCCAGAGGATTCAGTACAATCCATGCCTTCAATGTCCACTCAGATGTAACTGACTGAGTCTCAGGGTTCTCCTCCTTCCTTAATAGGACCTTGATTTTGGTGGAAGGGGCTTGTCATGGTTGTGAGTTCAATCTTCTCTGAAGTTTTGCTACTCTTTCAAACAAGTCTTGTACCTGATCTTCAGCATGGTCTTCCTTCTGGCTGAAAAATAGGAGGTTCTCTTTAAATCCTTCTTAAAGTTCTTCTGGCTCTCATACTTTTTTTTAAAGATTTATTTATTTACTTATTTCTCCCTGCTCCCTCATTGTTTTTGAGCCCACTGTTTGCTATCTTTGTGTTCTTCTGTGTCTGCTTGTCTTCTCTTTAGGCAGCACCAGGAACGGATTCTGGGACCTTCCATAGTAGAGAAAGGCACTAAATCTCTTGCGCTACCTCAGCTCCCTGGTCTGCTGCGTCTCTTATTGTCTCTCTTCTGTGTCTCTTTTTATTGCGTCATCTTGCTGATCCAGTTCTCCGCACTCCTGTGTGGGCCAGTACTCCTGCATGGGCCAGCTCTCTGCTCAGGCCAGCTCACGATGTGAGCCAGCTTGCCTTTCATCAGGAGGCCCCGGGAATCGAACCCTGGACCTCCAGTATGGTAGATGGGAGCCCAATCACTTGAGCCACATCGGCTTCCCTCATACTGTGTCTTAACTTAGTAACTGATGGACCTAAATCTGTCTTTTTCTTCTTTGCTGTATCAATAGCACTGCCACAACCAACCAACTTCATACTTTTAAAAATTACTGTTTCACGATATATCTATGCAAGAAATGTCAAACAAGTCAGAGCATTTTTTTTTCCATCTGTATCCTGATCAAATTTAATAAAAGCGAAAGTCTAAGTAACTATATGCTAACATCAGGGGGTAGTTACTACTCCACTTAGCATCAATAAGGGGAACTTTATTTTCAGGTGGCAGAGAATATCCAATTCTATAATCTGGTCTTCAGAGTCTGCATCCTAGGACCACTATTGGTACTAACTATCTTAGGTGAGCTCTGTAGAAGCAGTTCCTGAGAAAGGATTCATGTGCAAACAATTTATTCAGAAAATGCTCCCAGGAAGATTAGTGAAGGAATGGGGTAGGCAGGGTAGGGAAAAGGAGGAAGTTAAGCATGTGTATAATCTTAGGCAGAAGCCCTACCAAAGATAGACTTCAGCTTGATCTCTGAGGTGAACCCTGAAGTGTAAGTTATATATCAAACTTGCCCTGAAGCAAGAGAGCTGGACATTCATACTTCTATATCTGTCAGTCTTTGGGCAAGGGCCACCCAGTTGGACTATAAACTCCCCAATACTTCCAACTTTCTGTACAGGATGGAGAAAATGGCTTCAGTAGCCCAACAGCAGCCATCCTTAGAAGAACTACAGGGGCAGATCAACAGAAGGTCAAACACAATGACGTGGGTGTGGTGGTGTCACAGTGCACAGAAAAGGGTTTTTAGGGATGTGAGCAGACCACTATTATTGTTTACTACACTAGATTTCTTCTTTTTGCTTATTTGCTTGTTTTTTAAAGGGGGAGGGTGGGTTTTATAAATTCTACTTTTATTTTTAATTATTTTGTTCTTTCTAAGAATCAAATTTAATTTACTTTTTGCATGGGTAATTTTTGCATATAGGACAAAATACAAAATTTCAAGAAGGTATACAGTGAAAAATTTCTTCTCTATATATCCTTTCAGAAATACACTATGAGGACATATTTTGTGTGGTATAATAATCACTAAATTTATTTGCTTTCTGTATATGCAATTCTTCTTTACAATTCTACCTTCTCATTTAATGGAATCAAAACCTTTCTACCCAGAACAGGGATGGCATCTCATAAGCAAAAGAGAAACAAACTAAATGTTATTGAGTAGATGCTACATAATTTGCAGAGACAGAGGATTAAAAATGAATCCTAATTTCCCATACATTTTTTGGCCAGTCGTTGTTATTCTAGGAGGAAATAGTGAAATTAGGGAAAAATCTCTTTAATTAAAACATGTTTGTCTCAAAATAAGCATTATACTGTCAGTAAAAGAGAAACCCTTATATGACAGGCTGGTAAAACCTTGAATTAATTGCATATGTAAGACTGCTTTTACAAAATATAAACACAAATATAGTAGAGAAGGAAAAGAATAGCAGCTATGTTCAGCAGGGGAAGAAAGCATAGAGAGATTGAGAGGTGATGATTTTTGTTTTACTTGTTTGTTTTTGGTTTATTATTACTGGAATAATGAAAATGCTCTACTAATGACTGAAGTGATGCATGAACAAACACATAACTACACCGAATACCATTGATTGTACACTTTGGCTGGACATGCTTTATTAATACTTATAAGTGAAATTGAGTTGTTAAAAAATCAAAATAAAAAAATAAAAGAAGTTATACAGGATTCTTTTTTAAAATAAAATAAAATAAAACAAACAAAAAAGAAAGATGGTGGATAGATTTTAGAAACATCCATCTGGCTGGACTTCTAAAGGACAATAAAGATATTACATATTTAGAAAAAACAAAATCAAAGGGTTAAAGTGAAAAAAACTGTGGGGAGGAATAGGAAAACATGTGTTCTAGCTCAGGATATTAAGTGAAGACAGAAGACGCAGTCAGCTCCTAGTTCTTACCTTCTTTTAAGCACTAACAGAGATCTTCATGACTTGCTTGGCATAGTTGTGAACAGGGAAGGAAGGCATGTTGGAAGCTGTAATGGGAATTTCAATCTTGCACACAGACTAGGAAAACCAAGCCTGCAACTGATTTGGATGTTTAAATGTATCAAGTGAATGGAGGAAATTATGAATTGTTTTTCTTTATTTGATGTCTTAATAGCATAGAAACACATTAGAGTGACTCATCTTCAAATGTATTCATTCTGACATGATGCTTCCTGTAGTACCTGTTCATCAAGTGTCTGTCTCTCAAGCTGGGCTATGCACACCTTTGGTGTTCATTAGATTCTCGAGGCCAACCATCATAGACCACCAGTTTCCAAAGTGGATTTTGTTTTCACCTTAATTACCTCAGTATTCATCTCCTATTGCTGCTGTAACAAATTTCCACTATCTTAAGTGGCTTAAAACAAGACAAATTTACTGTCTCTCAGTTCAGGAGGTTCACAAGTCCAGGTCCAGCATGGCAGGGCAGATTCCTCTGCTTAGAGTATCACAAGGCAGAAATGAAGGTGCCAGCAGGGCTGCATTCCTTTTTGAAGGCTCTGGAGGAGAATTTGCTTCTGGTCTCATTTAGGTTCTTGGCAGAATTCAACTCTATGCGATTGTAGGACTGAGGTCCCCTTTTCTTGCTGGCTGTTCAAGGGGTGGGGCGGGGGGACACTCTTTATCTTCTAGAGGTCTCTCTCCAGCTCCTTACATCTCAGAGCCAGCCACAGCACATCAGATTCTTTTCACACTGTCACATCTCTTCTGCCTCCTCTTCTGCTGCATCACTCTGACTGACTGTTGGCTTCCTCTCCTACTTTGAAGGGCTCAGGAGATTAGATTAACCCAACCTAACAATCTAGCATACTTTTCCTGTGTGAATGTTTTAATTTGGTGAATCCCAGAAAAGATTATGTTTTTTAATTAATTCATTCCTGTGGTTGTGAGACTCTTTGATGGCAATAGATTCTGTTAAGGCAGGGGTTCTTAACCAGGGGTCTGTGAGATTGAATTGAAATTTAAAAAAAAAACACGTTATTCTTGTGGGGACGTGTTGGTGCAGGTGTGATCTATTTATTAAATAATACAAAGCAGAGTATGGACTTAGTAAGGGGTCCATGGTTTTCACCTGACCGGCAAAGGGGTCTGTGGAACATGAAAGGTTAAGAACCCGTGTTGGGAAACAGATGTGGCTCAAGTGATTGGGCTCCCATCTACTAAATGGGAGGCCCCGGGTTCAATTCCCGGGGCCTCCTGGTGAAGGCAAGCTGGCCCGCGCCTGCACAGAGAACTGATGCAGCAAGATGATACAACAACGGGAGACAAGCAGACACAAAAAAACATGCAGCGAATGGACACAGAGAGCAGATAGTGAGCACGAGTGGAGGGGGGCGGATAAATAAATAAAATAAATCTTTTAAAAAAAAAACCTGTGTTAAGGAACCTTGATTAGACTACTTGATTAGATCACTTTTGATTGGACTATGTCAGTGAAGCATGACTCAGGTTGGGTCTCTGCCCTTTTGCTGGGTCTTATATAAACTGAGAACACACAGAGAGACATAGAGAGAAAGACAGCTGCCATTTTGACGTGTGAGAGGACTCAAGGTCAAAGCTGAAGCACAAAGCCCCCAAGAGGCTGGGCCCACGGAGCAACTCAAGCCTGAAGAGAAGAGCTATATGCCTGATCCTCCACAGCTGAGCTCTGGGAGATGGTAGATTCTGGAGGGGAAGGCAGGGACCTTGGCAGAGATCAGCAGCCATCTTGCCTCACCACATGACAGGACACCAGGATCACCAGTAGGTGACTTTGGTGAGAAAGCATCTCTGATGGTGCCTTAATTTGGACATTTCACAGCCTCAGAACTGTCAGCTTTTACCCCAAATAAATCCCCTTTATAAAAGCCAATTCAGTTTTGGTACTTTGCATCGGCAGTCCTGTGGCAAACTATGACACTCTGTATTAAAATCTATAATTTTTCTCCCATCTGCAAAGAACTTTTTGCCATGTAACATAACATATTCACAGATTCTGGGGTTAAGGCATGAAAGTCTTTGGGGGACCATTATTCTGCCTTGCCACAACCCCAAATGTGAAAAAAAAAAAAAAAAAGTAATTATGGGAGAATGTGTCTTCATATAACTATTTTACTTCCAGGATTATTAATTGCAATTGATTATTAATTACTGCCTGGTTTACCTAGGAAGTATTACAAAAGCTACATGAAACAGGTAAAGTACTACTGGGATGGGCAGAGGGTACTTGTTCCTTTTTCTGATGTTTTCTTCCACATGGAGAGAGATCCTCCAGTAAAACACTCCTGGCCTCTTACAATCTTCCTTATTCTTCCCAACTCATGTGCAACTGGAGAGTTTGGGAAGAGGAACTGGGACTGTGTGAATCAGCCCCTGTTGGGTCATCTTTGGATCTGACTGCCTGCAAGGAGCATGAGCACTGGTCTGCTTTTGGCCACATAATAAACTCAGGGGTAAATGCTGTTTCTCCGTAGGGGAGAGCCTGCAACTGTCCGGTGCCACGTATAACTAAGTGCATAGGCTCACATGGGTTAAATCTCTTTTCTAGGCCAGTTCAACCATGGGCAGATCAAACTCAATATTTTAGATATATTGAGTAACTATTGCATGCAGAATAATGTGCCTGGTAGTATGGAGTAGACAAAATTAATGTGCAGCAGAGTAAAGGTATCTTTTCCTTCTTCTCCTATCTGAAATCGCCCCAATAGAAACAACATAATACAATAAATAATAGTGAGGTATGAAAGGGATGATGAGGAGGAAGGCAGTTTATACAGCTTGGTTTACTCACCTCTTACTGTGGGGGAGTTGGGCAATGAAGGTGTCTAAAGATATACATCTGGAAAATTAAATAGTATATGTTTAAATATTTTTTAAAGAAACAAAGGAGAAGAACAAACATGTATTAAAGAACAAAGAAAACATGAATCATAGAATGAAAGATTGAAAAGGCATGAAAACAAGAAGCATAACAGTACTATAACTGTTAGGACAGTACTATAACTAAAAGGTATATTTCACATCAATAAATATAAACGGGATACAATACCCTATTAAAAGATAAAGACACTCAAATTGGATAAAAAATTAAATCCACTCCTGTGGTATATAAAATAAACACTTTGACCTAACTTACAAAATTGTGCAGGACAAAGTGTAAATTATAATGTAAACTGTAGTCCATGGTTAGTAGCAATGCTTCAATATGTGTTCATCAGTCATAACAAAGGTACCACACTAATGAAGGCTGTTGTTAAATGTGGGAAAGTGTGGGAGGCAGAGAGAGTGGGGCATATGGGAATCCCTTATATTTTTTAAGTAACATTTATGTAACCTAAAGCTTCTTTAAAAAAAAAATTAATTACAAAATAACACATTGACAAAGAAAAGTTGAAAATGAAAAGTCTGTACAAAGACTTACCATGCAAATAAAAAAGATAGTTCACTGAAAAGGACATTACTTGGCTTTTAAACACATGAAATGGTCCTGCCACACTTGTAGTAAGAATAATTCAAAATAAAACTAATATGAGGTGCCGTTCACCTATCAATTATCAATTAGCAACGTTCAAAATGTCTGATAGCACATTGGTAGTTGGTGCTTAGAATAAACAGACACTTTTATATATTGCTGGTGAGGCTAAAATTAATCCAACATTGCATAGTAGAAGTTGATAATATCTACCAAAATTACAAATATGTAAGCTCTATGGTGCAGCAATCCCAGTTTGAGGAAGTTATCCTACAGCTATACTCACACACATGTACAAGGATAGTCGTGGTGGTATTGCTTGCAAGAGCAAATATTTTAAAGTAATTCAACATGTCCATCAATCAAATTTATAAAGGCATTGAAAATTAAAAAAAACAACTCTCTGTGTAAGTATGAAATGAGCTCCATGATTAAGAGAAAAGTATAATGTAGTACACCATGTTTAGCATGTTAAATTTGGATGAAAAAGGAATATATGCATATAGTCATGTGTGTGTGTGTGTGTGTGTGTGTATGCACATGTATAGCACATTTCTGTAAGTCCATCTAAGAAAATAGTGCCAGTGTTGCCTCAAAGAAACTTTTCTGCATTCCCCTGTCCTCCAGTAGCTGGGGGGCAAGGAAATAGAAAGTACTTGCTTTTCATTGCACACTCCTTGGAGCTTTTGAATTTTGTGTCATTCAAAATCAACTATGCACTTAACTAAACTAATGAAGCAAGTTGGAAATAAAAAGTGTCACTAATGAGGGCCACTGCTAGCCCACCTGGTGCCTTTATAAAAATTAGAAAATTATGTCCCCTTCCTCTCCATGGACACAGTCTTTTCCTGGGCCGATGGTTTGTCAGTGGGGCAGGAAATGATTTTCACCCCACTCAGCCCCTCAACCTGGCACTCTTAGGCAAGGCCATATGTGGCCCCCTGGCTCTAGGGCAAATACCTGCATTACTTTTTAAGATGACCACTTAAGAAAGAAGAACATTGCATATTTATTTCCATTCTTTGGTACATAGGCATACTATCAATTACCTATCTCTGAGTAGAAATAATGGATTGTAACCCACAAGGAAAATAATAATTGGTGGATCATTAAGGTTTAATCTTCAGTGCAAAGAGTTGTGTACGATTTAGCAGATGATCTTAATTTGATTTCTGAATTGAATTAATTGATTAGTTAATTTAGTGTTTAACACCACTTGTTACCCTTGAATAGCATCACTAAACTTTAAATTTAGTAATGTTTGTAAACAATGAAGTGGGAGATGGTTCACATTGTCTCAGATTTGTATCAGAAACATTACAACCTGCATTTCTATGCATGCCAACACATCTCTATATAAAAATAAAAAACAAGTCAATTATCTGAAAACTTGGTCCAAATCACTCTCAAATATGGTTTTATCAAAACTGTTAAAACAAATAAATCTCACCATCTCATTTGCATGACACATAGCAGTCTAATACAGGTGTATTATACTGACTGGCTGACTGGTGGCTTTCCTCTCGCAATGGTCTTAGTGTACAGACTCCTTCCATTTTGTGCTCTGCTATGACCTTGGGCATAAAGCTGACAGAAAAGGAAACAGAGTGGAGAAGCCTGCTTTTTAAAAGTCTAAGACAAGAGGTGACAAATACTACTTCTCTCATTCCGTTGGTGTGAAATAGTTACAGGGCCACACTTAAATACAAATGCTGCTGGAAATTCCATGGCTGCACAGTTGTCAACCAGAAACAATTTCACAGCATGAATTTTTGGCCTGCATATGGAATGGAAGATCTGAATTAAGTAGAAGACCTGGTGATTCTTGAGAGAATCATCTATACAAGTAGTACCTCTCATTGATTCTTCAGGCCACTTCAAACTGAAATCTGCTTTCAAACTTTCACCTGACAATCTTGGTCCAAAATTTATTGAGCTCTTCTCCAAACCAGCTTTCACTTTTTAGTCTTTATTCATGGGTCTTCACTTAGTTTAGAATGGTAACTTCTTCCTCTTTCATGACACTCTTTTCTCCTTTGCCTAAACTCACCTCTTCTCCTATGTCTTCTGGATATTTAATCTCATACCTCTTTACAGGTTCCTTCTACTAATGTTCTTTCCATGTTAGTTTTCCTGAAGGTTCTATCTTGACTTAATACTCTTAAAAGTCTACTCACGGGGGACAGATGTGGCTCAAACAGTTGGGCATCTGTCTCCCATATGGAGGGACCTGGGTTCGATCCCTGGGACCTCCTGGTAAAAAAATAAATAAATAAATAAAAATTTAAAAAAAGTCTACTCACTATTCTTAGATGATCTTATCCTTCTGATGATTAGAGCCACCACCTGTGTGTGATTAAAATATGTATCTCTAGACATTATCTTTTATCTGTGCTTCAGATAAACATTTCAGATGAGTCCCAGGGCAATCATTTTTTTTTCTGGACATAACACAAAAACTTGTAACTCAATAAGCCCATACATACCTCTTTCTTTCCAAATTTGCCCTTCCTCTAGTGCTTCCTGCCTTACCAAGATGACCACTAATTACCCAGTTATACAAGCAAAAACCTAGAATTCATGCCAATTACTAAGTTCTGAATGTCATTACTTAAAGAGAGCAAGTTATGCATATGTGTCAATGTTTCTTAGATTTTGGCTAAGTCATGCTAAAGGGAATTTGTTGGAAGAATTCTGGGTTTTTACCAAGTTGGCCAGAGGTAGAAGAAAGGGCTGGTTAAGAGCAGAAACCAAGGCAGCTTGGAGGTTTAGGAAGCAGGAAACAGAGCAACCATCTCTTTACCAGGAACAGACAGATCAGGACACTGCCACTGTGGATGCTGGATAGTAGATCTCTGAGAGCTCCTTGTGGCCTTGCCTACTTCATTTAACTCTCAAAAGCGTTGGGTAGAACATCTAATTGGCCAAACATAGGTCAATGCCAGCTCCCCTGAGTGTACCAGGGCCAGGGAGAGAGTAGCTGTAGCAGAACTAACCACAATATGGGAGTGCTCATTTCCCAAAAGGAAGTCAGGTGCTATTTAAGAGATAGAATAAATGCTAAGCAGTCAATTAAAAAAACAAGTATCTATTGCAGTGTACATAAGGAGAAGTGAAGAGGTGGAAGAAAAAGACAGGAGAAAAAAAACATTGCGAAAAGAAGAAAAACATTAAGTTCAAACTTTACATAAATATCCACCATAGGAATTTCATTTTGTTTTACTTTGTTTTTATTACTTTTTTAATTAATCAAAAGAAAATCTCTTATGGACTTGATAACAATACATCTGGTCTTAATAATCCTAGGGATTTCTATATACAGACATCTAATGTGTTGCTGAAATTAAACATAATGCATGAACAAAAATTTCAAGATATATTTAGGGTTTGCTTTTTCAATAAAGCATATCACAATGGGAATAAAGAAATTCTTTTCTCAAATTAATGGTGAATTCTTTTGTCATGAGAATAGGAGTTTATATTCATTTCAGTGAATGCACATAAATTGTTCTAGACAAGAAAAACAAAACTAGCCCAAGGCAGTATTTTCATTATAGAAAAAGGCACATGTCCATGAATATCTAGTTTAATATTAACAAAAGTCATTCAATTAGCTATGCATGTGCCATTGTTATGAATATTTATTCACGTCTGAGCTGTGTAACACTGATATCTTTTATTCTCTGGTTCAGAGATTCAGATGTTACAAACATTACCCTCCTTGCCCTGGTGTAACATAAGGAGATTTGAGTCTAAAAAAGACCTGGCACTTCCCAGCAATGGAAATGCAAATTGCTTTAGAACTTTCAACTTCATGTTAAGGAAATTTGCCTTTGTTGTTTGCCAGTTTTATTTCTCCTCTAAAATCATTAAAAGAAAAAAAAATCCTGATGCGCTTGTATTTCTTCTGTAAAAATGACAATTTTTAAAGAACTAAAAAATGCTTTGCTTTTCCTTATCTCTCAGAGTAGGTCTAGGTGGCCAAAGGAAAGAGAAAAACATGTAAAACTCAGGTGAATTGGAGACTATTTAGAGTAGGGATGGCAAAAGTGTTTTAAGGAGGCTACCCCCGCATCTTTTTCCCTTGTTTATGAAGGCCTGTGGTAGTCAGTTCTCTTTCCTGCTAAACCCAGACCTGGTTTCGGTACCCTAAACTCAACGCTCTTAAGTATGTACCAAACATATTTGCTGTACATAATTCAGACCAATTCAATTCATTCAGGAAAAACAAGTCTTTGCACCATGCCCTCTTCAGAAGAGGAATAGCAGCACCAATGACTTGCTGGTCTCAAGTTCACAACGTAGATAGTGTCTCCCTACCCAACCATTAGCACTTGGAATCTCCCATTTTTCCTGCTCCCCAACCATTAGCACTTGGAATCTCCCATTTATCCTCCCACCCCCTCTCCACTTCGACTTTTCCTACTACCATGGAGAATGAATGATCAAAACCCTGACATCCTTCCTCTTCTAGCTTTTTATCCTCTCTTTTTCCTTCCTGTGATGGCCAGTCAGTTCTGATTTTAGCAGTTTCTCTCCTAGAAATAGAACACATACACACACACACACACACATTTTTATATGCCCAGGAAAAAAATCTCATTCAGAGAAGAAAGCAGAGTGTTTCCTAAAATAAATTTATGTATTATCTGTAGATTTCAGTTGTCTGAGCTTTACCAATTCTCTGCCCTTCAAATAAATTCTACTCACTACTTATAATTAAATCAACAAATTTTATAAATATGTAAAATTTCATTATCATAAATACACCAGAAATAAATATTCTATCAGATATGTTCATGGACCAGAAGATGTACCATTCTCATTGATTTGTGTCTAATAAATGCTATCAAACAAAATCTGTCTTTAAGAGGGCTGAAACTTATCTTTCTTTACATAGTCAATTCCTACTCATTTTTTTTTAAAATTTTATTTTATTTATTCATTTATCCCCCCCTTGCTGCTTGTGCTCGCTGGGTCAGCTAACCACGCTGTGCGGGAGGGCTTGCCTTCACCAGGAGGCCCCGGGAACCGAACCCCGGGCCTCCCATATGGTAAACGGGAGCCCTACTGATTGAGCCACAGCCGCTTCCCATTCCTACTCATTTTTATTCTTACTTCAGATACAGTTCAATGGTCTCTTCCTCAAAAAAGTTTCCTTGACCTCCTAATGCTGTGCAAGTCCCTTTGTTACACTGGTACTTTTCTCTTTTATTTTACCTCAGTTTTTGATCATGTACTTGTAATGTTCTTCAATTAATGTCTGTTTCTACTACTAGGCTATAAATTCCATGAGATTAGGAGCTGAATCTTCTTTTGCTTCACATTATATCCCCAATACCTAGCACTGTGTATGACCTACTTATAGCTCAATAAAAAAATTGTTGAATGAATTCTGAAATATTTGACATCAAGATGTGGATGACTAATGATAGTTTAATACACTGTATCCATTAAGTGCATTTGTAAGCTAGAGGAGAAAATGCCAGAACCAAAAGGAATCTCCAATGGAAAATGGCAACCGTCTGCAACAGGCCAAAGGGAAATCTCCTCCTGGGAGGGGCACCGTGCTCCTTCCTAACACATAAGGGCCTTCTACTTTTCTCTGTAGGATATCTAGGATAGCTGCTTGCATTCCCAGAGTGCTTCAAACTCCAGCTCCATTTCTATGAATGTGGAACTCTTCTTCCTACAAATAGCCTCTAGGGGCCTCAGCAGGTTGATAGGTCCACATCAAGCAGCTAGTTTAGTTAGGACATAACTTAAGCAATAGGATAGCAATGTTCTCCTGGCCTACGGCTTAAAGTGACCTGGATAGCACAGGAGCCTCAGTACTGTCATGCTTTTTCCCCTTTTTTGTACTTTTGGGTCAACATTATAAAAGTGATTGAAATTGCTACCCTCAGTCGGTATGGAATTAAGGAGAGACTCTGGTCCTTATAACCATTAAAGTCTTAATTAAGTAAAAAGTGGGAACTCATTACCTCCTGTGCAGCTTGTGATCTAGCTTTCAAATTACATCATTGCCACAGGCCTTGGCCTAGAGTCTCTGCTTCTATCCAAAAGACATTTTGCCCTCCAGAGGGGGAGGACAAATGAATCCTGTATCTTCCCCAAAAAAGCAGTCAATTCTTCCCCGAGTGATACTTCCCTTCTGATTGTCCAGAGTGACAGATGTTTCTATCTGTCAGTGAATATGGTTGCAAATGACTAGAGTGAATCTTATTTTTTTTACATGCCAAAATTTAGAATGCCAGATCAAACAAAGCTTTTGGTTTGGGTTCACAAAATTCATTTTTGTAAGAAGTATAAGGAAGATGAAAATTTTAATTAATACAGTTATTCATTCATTTGAATGTCTTTTTTTAAAGAAAAATGTTAAATATGACATTGTCATATAATTATAGCTAATAAGAACAGGAAATCATATTTTTATAAATGGTCAGGTGGGATTACCAAGTGAATGTGATGCAGTGATTTGGTTCTGACAGACTGTTAACTTGGGTAAGTCATTCTTTATCAGCACTGTCTAACAGAAATATAATGTAAGTTACATATTTAAATTTAAATTATCTAGTAACCACACTTTAAAAAAATTAAAAGAAACAATAAATTTATTTTAATAATACATTTGATTTAATACAATATATCAAAAATATTATTTCAACATCTAGTCAATAAAAAATGATGAGTACTCCACATTTTTTCATTCCGAGTCTTCAAACTCTGGTGCATATATTACACTAAAATCATGTATCAAGTTTGACTAGCCACATTTCAAATGCTTAATAGCCAAATGTGGCTAGTAGCTATCATAGTGAAGAGAGCACAGCTTTATTTTCTCTCTAGCAGTTTATGTATCTGTAAATTAGAAGAGTATCTGTCCCTCTATACTAACTTATAGCAGTGTAGTGGCAACTGGAGTGGATGTAGAATTCTTTTAGAAAAAGGACTTTTAGAAAAGGACATAAATGTAAAATAAACATGATGATATGTTAATGAAAAGGAAGCTTGTGTCTATAGCTATCTAATTCACAAATTATGTGACTTTGACATGCATAGCTTTATGTATCTAATATACATATTTTACATATAGACACAGCAGATCCATTTGTGTCAATGGAAATCAGTCTTAAATTCAGATCCATAATTTGCTCATGTGAGACTGAATTGGTAGCTGAATATAGGGGATGCAAAGTAATATACGACATGCCCCTTACTCTCAAGGAATTTACACTCATGAGGGAGAAATGCATACTTTAAGATACTGCCCAAATTACTTTTGTGCACTAGAATTCTATGAAATTAAATATACCAGGAAATGAGTGGGATATTGTCTGGTTCTTATATTTCCTTTTGGCAGGCAGGGATTTTCACTGTAATGAGTTCATGTAATGAGATGACCTGTAATCTTATTGAGCATCAATTCTGTTGCCATAGAATTTTGAATCCTCAAAGGATTTCAAAGCAACTCCTGGGCACCACTAAAATAGCCTTTGCTGGCTATCATCTTAATTTCTATATTGGTTCTTGACCAGGCATATGTGTTTGCCTTGAGAATGACACAAATACAAAAATTCCAGATTTACTATGACTGTAAAAGAAAAACAAAATCTCTTTGGCTATAGAGAACTACAGAGACTATTGAAATCAAGCTATATTTTACATAAGTATATCCAAAATTTAATTTTCCCTTCAGGGGAATTTCAAGTTGTAGTAGCAGATCCCATGCCTTGTGATACTGTGTTCTCAGACACTGCCAATGGGCAGCCTCTTAGCTGTCACTTAGATTTTTCTTCATTTGACAAACCCAGCCTGGTAGATTTGTGGGGTTCATGGTCTTTTGGGGGTTCCTCAAAATTCCCTAAGAAAAGGAAAAGGAAATCCCCTGCTCAATGTACTTGTTTCAATTTAATACTAGGCTAAGAAGTCCTGCTTGTGATTGAAATCTTGTTTTCCATACTGAACATTGAAGCAAATTGGAGTATGAGAAGCCAAATGGAGAAATGCAGTGATAAAATATCAAAGATTAAAAGCTCATTTTATTCTAGCTCCTTTGAATCCATTTTGGCTCATTAGTTTTTTATTTTATATCCTTCTCCAAAATTGCCTGATGTCTGATGGTTCTGAGGAGAAAACAGAAAAGGTTCTTGGCATCTTATCTGAAGCCAAATTATTGAGTAGATTTACATCCTACCATAATGTTGGCTTAGAGGTATGTTTGTCTCCTTTCAAGCTCATATAACCTTCTCTCTGACTTAAACTACAGGTAATCAATTCCATGGCAATAGAAAGAGACTTACCTATTTCTTGGAAAGGAATAGAGCAAACAAATGTTTGGGCAACCACAGCTGTATTAATATACATGAGAAAGCAACAGCTAGTGTTATTCCACAGAAATGAATGAATGAATAAATAAATAGACTCTAAGCACTTTATTCTTCTCACATAATTTCTTCCCAGTGACATTATTGAACAGGCTGTTGAAAACAAACATCGTTAAATGAGAAAAGAAGAGCAGCAGCATTTCCTATTCCCCACTGCAACATTTTCCAATGACGAATGCTCCCTAAATGGATTTAGCTTTTTGAAAAGAAGTCAGAGAGAAATTTGATGTGGCCCCCTGACCCCCGGTAAGCACATGTATCTTCACCTGTCACATAGCACACTGGCACTTGCTTACTTTTCAGCAAAGACTATTGATTTTGCTTATTGGCTGCAGGCGAGTCCATAAAGAACAAATTACAAAGTCAGAGGTCCACAGTTAGCAATTGCTTGCATGATAACAGGGGCTTCATTCCACCCCCACTATTCACCATTAACATTCTCACAGCCAGAGCCAAAGGAGAAAGCTGGATAAGAAACCTAGGATATGTTTTCAACTGCTGTAAATCAGTTTTGGCTTCAAAGGTTTCTATCAAGGGTAAAACTACAGAGAATGGGCTATAAGCGTGTGTGAATGTGTGTGTGTACATTTGTAGGTAGTGGAGGGGAAACACATGCCTTAAAGTAAGAAGACAAACCATTCTGGATGTAGAAAAGGATACACAGAATGAACAATGGGTGCAATTGTGAACTTGTCTTTTTTTGAGGCTTAAAATAGAAGCATGTAGACTGATCTATTGTACGTTTCTGCCTGAAGGCAATCGATGGTCTGGGCAGTTTCTTAAGACAACTTCCATACCAAAGAATCTATGATTTTATTCAAAACCAAAGGGTAGAACAATATGTTTCTCCTGTAATTAAACAAAGTCTATGGTTTGAACTCTTCAACAATAGACTGAAATAAGATGGAAAGCAATGCAACTCAAATTAACTGGAAGCCAGTAAATTAGCTGTTCTTCCATCAATTCATTTTGACCAATACCCTAAATGGTTTAATCAATTGGCTCAACCATGCAGTGGGCTGAATTTGTAGTTTAAACTCCTCAAAACTGTTTTCCATGTGACATTTTTCATCAAGGCTGTAGTTTAAGATTTAATGGTCACCATATCAATAGCCTAAGAAAACCGGGGGATATTAGTGGACTCTACTTAGAATAATTAGATAATCTCACATTTTTTGGTTTAAGAATGTATTCTAATTCCAAAAGTCCAAACATCAAGCCACTAATGATTAAATTGAAGAGGCATAAGATTTTTAAGGACAAGTCAAAAAATTCATTGATTGTTGTTTTTTTGGTTTTTTTTTTTGTTTGTTTGTTTGTTTCCTTTTTTACCGGGAGGTCCCGGGGTTTGAACCCAGGTCCCTCCATATGGGAGATGGACACCCAACCATTTGAGCCACATCTGCACCCCTCATTGATTGTTTAGATAAATGAATTTCCTAGCTTATAATTCTTCAGAGGGAAGGTGATAGAGAGACAAGTAATACACTGGAAATATAAAATTATTTACAGACATGGAAATGGAGAGTAGTTTTACTTAGAGTTTCCGTAGAGCTTGATCAGGAAAACGAGTATTTGAGAAATATATCTGAAAGTCATCACCAGGTCATGTTGGCTACAAGATAACCAATAGTAAAGACTACTGCAAAATTCGGAAATACAGGTGTGCAAGTCATTCCCATCTTGCAGTGTAAAAGTGAAGATTTAATTTGACTTTGGCACTTACTTGCTGATAATGATTAACTATATTTAAGGGAATGCCACACCTTAAATAGCTGCACAGAAAGAAAAACTTCTAAATATACCTGCCCGCAAGGCATGAGCTCTTATGTATATTACTGTGCATTAACATCAGTTTGATGGAACTGCTGAGCTATATTGTATTTTTAAATGAGAACTAAAATCCTGGTCACTTTATTTCAGATGAAACCATAGAGATTCCCAGGTAAGCTTGCTCAAGAGAGAGTTTTCAAGAAATGTTTGGTTATGCAGATTACCTACTAAAATGATTCGGAGGCAAAGGCTTATGGGAGGATTATGTGAATTTGGAATGAGAATGACAAGTCCAGCTTGGGCTCACCTTATGATGCACGGTGGAGGGTTATTGGCTGCCCTCTTAGGCCCTATAAAACACACAGAATGTCAAGCAAGGAAAATCTCAGAATTCAAAGCCAAACTTTTCTCATTCTCATGATGCTCCCCACAGCCTCCTTCCTACACACCTGGGAACTCTGCAGCCCTCCAGCACATGGACTTTTTGCAGTGTCAGGTGGATGGAATGTTTGTCATCATCTTTAGCTAGTAGTAGCTGGGAGCTGGTTGGGGGATTGAGAGAGGAGTTGGCCATTTATGATCTTCCACAATGATTGCTGTTGCTAATTCTGCTGTGAAATACATAGAGCATCTGGAGAGGGAATTCAATAAAGTGTGGGCAAAATAGCATTCAGTTTATGCCCTAGCTTCTGGCAACTGTTTAAGATAGCATTGAGACAGATCATATGACCCCAGCCCTTGCAAGACCTCATCACTTTTCATGGGAGAACTGAAAAGTGCTGATACTGGAGCGTTTATGCTGATGGAACACAGATAAAAATCTGCAGGTATAACTTTTTAAAAATTTAGTACATGAAGCATTACAAAAATATCAGTACCACTATATATCATCTAGATGCAACTTCAACACCATCTTGTAGATATGAAAACATGTATCAGACTTTTTCAATAAGCAAGGATGCATATATACGTAGCTACCCCATAACAAATAAAAGGTTAAAAAGAGCTCCTTTTGTAATGTTTAAAAGGTATCAAGGATGATACTCACTTATAACCCTAAGACAGATATTTGCCATAAAAATATAACAAATATTTTAACTCATGTATCCATTTGCCTAATTTTTCATTGGATCAGCGCTTGTTTTAAAGATTGCGTAATGAGGTAACAAAAGAGAGGAAAAATAAAAAGCTAAAGAATGTGGATAATTTGTAGGAAAGAGATCACTAGCAGTGGAAAGAACTAAGCTATAGGTAACTGGAGAAACAGGAAAAATATGGAAGCCTACCTCCAGGATGAGCTTCGGGAGGGCACTGAAGTTAGGTTCCAATTTCCTCACTGGTAAAGTGTATTTGACTAGACTTGGGGTTGAACTATTTCTGGCCTTAAAAACTTAGTCAAGAAAATGAAGTTTGGGCATGCAAAAACAGTTTATGGGAAGTTGTTTTGGAAAATAATGGGCAAATTCACCCGGTTCCTGTAGCCTGAAGAAATTCAAAGCACTTTACCAAATTTATGCCATTCTATCTTGAATGAAAACATTTAGGTGATTTATTAACTAGACAAAGAAATAGAAACAACATTGACACAGAGTGGGAGAGGGTACAATGGCAAAATCCCATCAAGTGTTTGACATCATCTACCACCAAATTTAGACTCCCAAATCTAACTCTTCAGCCCCTTCTAGTTGTCTTATCAAACTTAAGCCCTCCAATTTTTTTTTTTTTTTTCACGATGACACATTCATACATTTTATTTCGGGTTATATTATCCCTGAAAGATAGCCATTACCTCACATCCATTTTTCCATGAAGAATTATAAGCCAGAGTAAAAATCACTTTGCTATTAGGTCCACTGAAAGATAGAGCATCCTCTGCTCAAAAGGCCTTAAAAAAAAAAAAAAAAAAAAAAGATAATCAAAACCATGATAATCAGGTTCCCAAAGAAATATTATACATTACAAAGCCACGGACATAAATATGTCAACTTGGGCTGTACTTAAAAAGATGAAAAAAATCAAATAGGTCTATTAAATCCTCAAGATGTTGCTCAATCTTGCACTGGAGCCGTGATAAGCAACTCTACTAATAGGGAACCACATTAAAGAGCTGCAAGATAAGAGGGCAGAAGGGAACTGTAACGGTGCCTAGCCAGTGTTTTTGCCTTATTTATTTGTGAATAGTGGTGAAAAGGGGTGGGTAGTTCACCTTGGAACCAGGAATAGACAGTTGGCGCTTTTGAAATATTTACAAGAAGCAGAATCTGCCACTTCAATTGGCACCACTCCCAACCACCCCTTTCATACCCTGGCTTTCCAGGGTATGCAAACGTCAATCAATAATCACCCAAATTTTCACCTACATTTTTATAAGAACCTTTTGAGGTCTTTCAGAGAAGACAACTCAAGTTAAGCTTGGTCAAGAAAACTGTTTTCTAGCCTGCATTGAAGATAAGTGCAACCATTATCAAATATTCTTTGCTGTGAAAAATACTTAGAATTTTTGACGTTTTTGTTCTTTCCTGAATCTAAGTCACTGTGCTCGATAATACAATAAGATCTTAAAGAACAATGTCTACATGCATTGTAAGCACTTTGAAAACAAAAGAAAATAAGAAACTGTAGTTCTTTGTGGTTGTAACAGAATTTGAAGAAGTCTAACACCAAACTCCAGTTTGCTATGTCCTGAAAGTTCAGCTCTTCTTGACTCAATCCTGTTGCTGTCTGTTGCTCCGGACAACAGTTATGCAAGAAGCCCTCCAAAATTAATGCCATCTTCAACGCCACCCCATCTTACCAACTTCTTTTTCTGTCCTGAGTTCTATAGTTTAATGAAGGTGAAAAGTTGCATTTGATCTGGAAACATTGGAGTCTTTATATAAACCTCATTTTCCTTCTTTTCCCACATTCCATGGTCACAGAATTCCATATATTTTATGTCTAAATAATCTGTCCTTTCATCTTTCTCCTCCAGTGCCATTGCTTTTGTTTGGGTCATTGTTATGCCTTCTTTGGACTATTACACTAATTTCCTAATGCCCTAACTCAAATGACATCCATTACCTCTTTGATAAATTCTCTTCACTGTTGCCAGAGAAATCTTGCTAAAGAAAACCTGCTGATATTATTCTCACAAAGAACACTTTGTCTTCTGACCTCTGCTTCCCTATTTAGCCTGTCTTCTTCTAAAGTTCTATCTTCACGCATATTCATCATCCATTTCTTCCAGCTAGAGGAAACTCCAGACCTTTCTCTACCTCCCTTCACATGCTTTGCTCAGCTCATTCACTGAACTGAGATTTCAATAATGAGTACAGAAAAATATGTAGAACCCATAAATCAAAAATTCCTTGTCTTGGTTTAAAGATACACCCAGGCAAACCATGTATTTTTATCCTTCCAAAATGTGTGTCTCTCATAAGCTTGACTCTCACAAATCAAAAGCCCTTTGAACATTCAGATTATTATCTATGCTGTGGATTCTGAAGAACTCATTTTAAAATTCAGAGCTGAGGGTAGCGGATGTAGCCCTACTTCCCATGTAAGAGGTCCCGGGTTCAATCCCCAACCCTGGTACCTAAAAAAAAAAAAAAAATTCAAAAAGCGGATAATGTCTGCTGCTAAGGTTTCCACTGCAATGCAAGTAAAGAAGGTCCTAGTGCTTTCTGTCTGGTTGTGGCAGCCAAGATTTAATGGGAATACAGGAAATTCTAAAAAACATTGAGACAGGGAAATAATCTTTGCAACTCAGAAATAAACTATAAACAGAAAAAAAGAAAACCTCAGAGCTGAATTTCTTTGTAAAACCTGGGACCTGCCTTCTCTTTGAAGCAATGAATCATGTAATTCTATGGGTAGAAAGCTACGTATGGGCCAAATAGTAAGCTCTACATGCTAAGGGAAATTTAAAAAGGCATTAGGTAGTATTAAAATTATTTTTTCTACCATAGGATCTCATCAGGAAAACAACATAGACTCTAGTCTAGGGCATCTGACTTCTAGGAAATGATTGAATCATTTCAAAACAATGAAAAAAAATTCCTAAAAATTCAGGTAAACTGAGTGACTATGAAGAAGGTCTTCTAGTAAATACCAGTTGAAACAGAATTCTCAGGTGCAGCCTAATCTGTACTCTACAAAGATGTTTGTGTGAGCTTAGAATTTATGAAATATAATGTCCAGCCTAACATAGAATTCAATAACACACATCCTTTGTTTGTTGGCACTTAAAGAACCAAAATAGTGCATTTATTTATCCATGTGGCACCTGGTGGAAATTGGAGGTTAGGTGGTCCCTGAAGGGAAGCACTCTTGAATATACAAAGGAGAAGAATTTTTACTTCTCTCTGCAATGGCTGTGGTGAGAATATCTTTGCATCTATGACTCCAGAAGAAACTTTATAATGCCCAGATGAGCCAGAAGGGGAGAATCAGAATGATGGTTTTGAAACAAAGCCAAAGCAAAGCAATAGCGTCTGTGGGTGCCTTTAAACTAACCCCTTGTAAACATCTAATTCAATCCTGAAGAAAAGTGAGAAAAATTAGAGTTTAAAGTTAGCAGCTAAGGGAACCATGTAATTTATATTTTAAAAAATTCACTTTAAAAAATGGAGCCCCTTAATCTTCAAATTTAGTTTGAGTTGATTCAAATTCAGTTATTTCTTCAATCATTATATTATGTGTCTTCTCAACTGAGATTTTGTTAGTGCTACTCTACAGTTTGATCCCTGATTCAAACTGTGAATAATGATCTTCTCTCTTTTATTTATTAATAACATGAACTTTCCTAAGTAGTTGTGTAAGAAGCAAACAATCTACACATAGAGTTTTCCAATTTTCAAGATAGCTGTTAACCAACTGTTTTATTCTACAACTCAAAAGTTTCCTAATGGATTATTACTTTTACCTGAATTTCTAAAAGCAAATCCTATGAGTGAAATCAAAATGGGATTAAATGTCCAGAAAACTTACATAAGAAAAGAAAAGTGTGTCTGTTTTGTTGATATCTGCCATAGTTGGTGATGTCTCTTTAACATGAAGGGATAAACATTCCTTTACTAGGGCTGCTTCCTTGTTTGGATCACAGATGCAGGCAAAGTTTCTCTCTCCTTCTTTAGGCAAACCCATGGTCTTGGCTCACTCAGCTCTGTGACCTAAACTAATCAGGAGCCAACATTAATCTCTCCTGTGTGACAAATGATCATTTGAACATCAAATGAGCATTTGAACAATGGATCTTAAAGATTTGTGTTTGTCATTCATATATACAATCGTCCAGTATCACAATCTTCCCTCACTCCACCCCTTTCCAATCTATGAGTTCTCAAAAAAGAATTGCCAGAGGAAGTGGATGTGGCTCCAGTGGTTGGGTTCCTGTTGACCATATGGGAGGCCCCGGGTTCAATTCCTGGGGCCTCCTGGTGAAGGCAAGCTGGCCCGGCGTAGTGAGCTGACCACCCAAGCAGCGTGGTGAGCTGACTCAGCAAGATGACGCAGCACAAGGAGACAAACAGACACAGAAGAATGCACAGCAAATGGACACAGTGAGCACAAGTAGCAAGGGGCGGGGGGGGGGGGGAAAAAAAAAAAAAAAAAATAAATCTTAAAAAAAAAAAAAAAGGAATTGCCAGAACTTATATTCAATTAAGCATTTTTTAAATTCTAGAATACACACAGAATCTTCTCAAGGGGCAGATTGTTCTATACCCCTAGTTTAGTATCTCAAAACAATAACAGCAACAAACAACACAACCCAATATGGCTGATTATTTTCCAATGTCTTATTTTGACTTCTGGATGTAAGCTCTTTTATGAGCTTTGATTTCTAGGAAATTTCCAAGTATTCTTTAGAAGCATGTTGTCATTACTGCTAATAATAACTTACATTTGTTGAGTATTTATTATGTGCAAAGATTTATCTTATTTAATCCTTACATCAGTCCTATAAAGTAGATACTCTTACTGTTCCTTATTTTACAGATAAAATAGGCTTCCAGTGTGCTGCTAAACACATTATTACAAAGACTCTAACTAAGTACCCATTAGCAAGTCATCATGTCTTCACAATGTTGAAACTGAAATAGGTCCTCCAGAATTTCACACGTGGCTGAGTTCTGCCACCCACGCCGATTTTAAATAGTGTAACATGGTTCCCAATCCTGTGAGGGTCTAATGTTTCCGAAAATGTGATCCCTCTTGAAGATAAAGTCTGCATCCAGTGGAAATCAATCTTCATTTTTCTGTGTGAAACGCTTTACCTTAAAGACTGAACACTTGAGTTTTGTGTATATGCCACTCACAGAATAGGTTCATATTGAAAATTGTTGACACTTATCAAATATCTATGATCATATGATTATAATGATAAAATATTAGAGTATTAGAACATTAAAGTAAAATATTAGTTAAAAATTAGGCAATTGTTAGCCTTAATTTTTAGCATCCGTGTCATTTATATAGGGCTTTTGTTACAAATATCATGAAGCCATCACTATAGATAACTTCAATTTCTGTACAAAGTCACTTGTCTTGCTTTTTCACATCCCCCATGAATCTTATACTGACAAGAAGGCACAATCAGATCTGGAACAATTTCCTCTCTCTTTGACCACTCATCTATACCCTTACTATGGGTCCATCCTATGTGTTATCTAAGAATTCTACTCTCTGACTATGAGAATTATCAAGCAGACCCATTTCACGAATTGGAAACTAACTTGCTCATATTGGTAGTCAAAAGAGTAACCAGAACACAAAGTTTCCTTCATCTGGTTTTACTTTTCTCTGAAAGTTCACATTGTTAAAATTATAGCAAACCAGAGTTGGAAGGATGCTTTCCAATCCCTGTATCTCGTAGAGAACACAAAACTTTAGAGAAATCAAATGACTCATTTGTGGACATACAACTAATTAGTAGTTCTGACTGGTAGTTTGTTGCTTGTTTCACTTTTCTACACAATTTCATGATTAACACTCTAAAAAGAGAAATAAAATGTTGATTGAATTGAATAAATATAACACATGGAGAGAGGCATCCTTTATATGTATGAAAGGTAGTGTAACAAGAAAATCAGGATATAAGTAGCTCTCACCTTTTTATTGACTACACAGACATTGTGCTAGGCATCTTATATCTGTTGTCTTTTTTAAAACACCCAGTAACTCTACAGTTTTGCATATACAGAAGCTAGGAGAGTTTAGCTAACTTGCCTGAAGTCACAGAACTAGTAAAGAGCATGTATGGATTTTAAAACCAAGCATTTTTTACTCCTAGTTGGGTTCTTTTCAGTATACCATGCTGTTTGGCATTTGGGGGAAATGAAGTGATTTACTAATCTAAAATAGAGTGATATATTAGGACAGAGTGTTAGAAACCGAAAAGTTGGCACTCCTTTCCATCTCTGTGGAGAGAATGCAGAGTGAAAAGTATACTGAGTGACAGTTGTTTGCTCACTTACAGTGTGAACATTCTGTACTTTTCATTGTCGTGGTTTGTTATTTTAAGCCTATTGATCAGGTGATTTTTCTGACGAGGTGCTTTATTTTCTATGTTGTTTCAGTGTCTGGCTGTTACTCATTTCAGCAAAATGACATGTCTCTTCCCTGCCAAAAAGAACTAATGAGATATGACTCATCAGAAAAGTAACATGACACATCAAAAATAAATGCTCGTGACTAGTTATTTAGGTCGCCAATAAAGGCAAGAACATTGTATTATTCATGTCTAGATAATATTCATGCATAATTGAGAATCTCCAAACCCTTAGAGATGAGTCTTCTAAGGCACACACACAGTTTCTGTGGACTTTGCTAAATCAAACCAGATGTGCTGCAAGATACATTTTTATCAAAAGCTTTACTATATAAATAAGCCCACTAGCCAGACTCGTCAGGTCTCAAAGCAGAACTCTGAGTGCATCTTATACTTTGTCTTGGGTATTATAAGATCTGTTTTAGAGAACTGAAGTTTATCATCAGTGTTTTCATGCTGAACCTGCATTTTTAAAGCCTGCTCCCTCACTGCACTCCTCAGGTCAAGGGTGGAAACACATTGCTAAAAAGTAGGGAGGAACCACTGGTCTAACTCTTTTTTTATTGGGCAATTTATTGAAATTTATTGAAATGAATGTGTATTTCAATTAAATAGCAATCAGTAAGTATATTAATGAAGACTCCTTACCTGTATTTTTATTTTTTACAGCTCTCTCAAATTTAAATAGCTTTCAATTTAGTAAATTAGAAATATAACCTGTGTACTTCATTCCTTTTATTTGAATTTTACCTTCATTTCTCAGAAATGCAGAGAGCCAGATAGAAGTTTCTAGACAAAAGGGAAGACAATAAAATCTAGTGGTTAAGAACATTGCCTTTAAGTAAGACAGGCCTTGATTCAAGTAGTCACTCCACTGTTTATTAGTTGTGGGATTCTGGAAAAGTTACTAAACCTTGCCCAGGCTCAGGCATCTCAGCTGTAAAATCTTATATTTTAGGGCTGCCAAGGGGATTGAATAAGATTTTGTGTGTATAGAAACTTGCATATAGTAATTGCTCAAAAAATATGTCATTTCTAGTAGTTAAAATAGTAGTGCAAAATAAACTTGTTTTTTTTTTCTAGAAATTCAGAGACCCCAAAGATTTCATATACAGAGTCTAAAGAAGGTATTTATACCTTCAATCAATCAATTCAATCAATTTAGGGGTCCTTGGGGGACACCAAACTAAAGAGAAAACAGTCTGCTCATTGAGAAGATTCTGTGGATACTCTAGAATTAAGAAAGTTCTTAACGATTACCTTTTCTTGACTTTTATTTTTCCTGATACATCATTTTTATCGATTTTAAGGCAAAGCATATAAAATATAGAGTTTAAACTGACACTAGAAGCCATACTTAGAGCACAAATTATATAAGACTGTTTTTTGTAGATTTAGATGTCTGTCTTTTGAAGTAGATTCCTTAAAGTCATGGGCAGAAATCCGATTTACCTTTGTATTCCCAGCACTTTTCATGGAGTCTGGCAGATAGTAGATATTAAATAAATGTTGAAAAAAATGAGTGAATGGATAAATTGTTTCCCCATCTTTAGAAAAAATTAAAAAGTGACAGCTCTTATTAGATGATGAGTGATTTGGTTTGAATTTCTAATTAGAAAATTATATTGTGTTTGTATATAGGCATTTGGGAAGTTTATGTGATATGTAGAATCATAGCCTTTTTTCAAAATGCTTATTGACCTCTTTCCTTGCATTAACATTTCTTTACTTTTATTATGATTTATATTCTTCTTGTTTCTTCTATAATGTATGTGTGTGTGTTTTTATGTGTAGGGTGTCTGTAACAAAAGCATTTGCATTTGCCTCCTCTTTGATCTCTTGACATCACTGTCCAGCTGCACTAAATAGAGTCTGTAACTGAGCCCTGAATGTATGTACACATTTCTTGCTACACATAAATATAGCTCTCCTTCACAGATTGGAAACCAGTGGGAAATAAAAAACAATTCAGAGAAGCTACATCCTAAGTTAGGCAAGTTTCTGTTTGAAATAAAATGTGAATTAAAATAGAGTTTCTGTCACTTTCTAAAACTTTTAATCCCAAATTGCCCATCCATGGATGCTCCTTGCCATGAACCCTCTTAGTGGCCTCAGGAACTGATCTCTACCCGGTGTGTAATTAGAAATTCTTCAAATAAATAAAAAGGAATGTGACCATTAACTGTAGTTTGTGTGGAATAGTAAAAAGGGTCCAAACAGCTAAAAATGCTTTTAGAATGCCGCCAACAAATCAAACTGATATAAAACTAACCATTTACTTGACTGACACCAAAGGGGCTGTGCATGTGTTCAGGCTGAACACTGGGTATGGCACATAGTTAGAAAGTACTCGATGAATGTTTGTGGAACTGAACTGCTGAGCTGAGGAGACAACCATTGGTTTTAGCATTGGCAATATGCTAACTACTTAGTCATCTCGATGAACAAATAGGATCAGCTGTATAGTAATCCCATTTGGAACTTGATATTTAAAAAGCAACTAACTGAATCCTTACCTTATATAATACAGCCATTCACTAGAGCCCACTTATGATAATTAAACCCAAAGAAGCTTTTCTGCCACAGTTAACAGAAACACTGTATTGTATTTGAGAATTAGAGTCCAGGGAAGGAAGTAGAGAGCAAAACAACTGAAGGCGATGTCAACTTCTATACATGAAAATAGACTCACAACACTGATTTAAGAAACTTTGGCATTCAGAATAAATTAGAAATTTTCAGCCAAGGGAGAAGATAGTCTATCATTCTGAATAGGATTTTACCGACATGAGATAGGAAAAAATATCCTCAGCAGTAAACTAAATGTTTCAGTGGTCTGATTGCCTATAAATATTTTCCTACCTTAATTACTTTAAAATTTAATTTTTTTCTGTTTTTCCCCAAACCCTGTATTAGCAGGTAAATGAATTCAGAAACCTAGCTTATATTATTGATAACAGAAATGATAAATGCATCATCCTTTGTCTAAACATTCTCTCTGGCAATCAGTACAGCTAGAGATGCAACAGGTAGAGCTCTTGCTGCAAAGTGAATTTAAAAGAAAACTTGAAATCTGTTCTTAAGAAACGCAGTGCATCAAATATGACACATTGAAGCTAACAATATGGACAATGTTGGAAAATGAATAGAAAATGAGCTGAATTCAGAAGTATCCTGTACAACGTGTTGCAGAAATTGATTCAAATATGGCAATTTGACTCTGCTGATGTTGTGATACAACAGTGCATTTCTTATAGCACATTTCTTAAAGTACTTTACAGTTGGCATTTGGTTTCTGATCCCACAAGGAGAAGACAGCAAACAGCAAACAGAACAAAAAGAATGGCTAAATAATTCTGCTATTGATGAGAAAAGAAGATAATAAATAACATCTCTCTTGCCCTTATGAATTCTGAGCCAAGTGAGGAGTAAGACAAAAGAATCAGCAGATAAATCTACTGTTATACTAATGTATGACAATGACAATGAATACAACATTAGGAATGGAAAGAAACATTTCCTTCTTAACAATATAAATTGGAACACAATTATTGATAATTTCCTGTCAACTCAGCTCAACTTAGATTTCCAGTGGTTTTACTCTGCTTTTATTCCCAAAATGAATATTTTCTCCTGCCAGCTCCTAAAATGCACATACTATTAGCCCATAGGTGATAGGAATAACTTATTCTGGAATTGATTCCAGGTTTTTACTCTGTTCTCTGTAATTTTTTTCACATACTTCATGTATTCTAACCTATAATGCATACTTATAGTTTCCAGGAGTTTGCAGTATAATTATGTTAGTATAGTACTCAGCATTATGCTACATGCAATTAAATGTTTAATATGTGCTAACAGTCTGACCAAAACTCAGTTCCTCCTCCACTCCCTTTTCTTCCCTAGTAGCTACAATTTCTCCTTCTATTTGTATATTAACAATTTTTCAAAATTTAGTTTCAAAGGCTATGGGAAGTAAAGAAGTTTGTAGCTAGAAAAGCAAAGGCCAGAGCAAAAGAATGCCACCTGTGTTGTCAACATGGGCAGTGTTAGCAAACATGCACCATTGTTTTAGTTTTAGCCACTATGTGTTAATCTTTAGTATATCTGCTCTCTTCCTGCTTATTTGAGGGTTATTCACCCTAAAACCAGTGTAAGAAAAAGTTAGGATGTTAAAATGGTTGCAAGAGGCAAACAATCATGATAGAAATACAAATGAAATGCAACTTTACAAAACTACTGTGCCCTAATCATTTGAACAATATCACGTAGGATTTGCTAACTAATGGAATTAGGAAAAGCCTTCCAAAATCTAAACAGGTGTGTGGTAGTTTGATATTGTTTATGAACCAAAAATAGAGAAGGATTATGTTTGTAAACTGATCTGTTCCTCTGGGTGTGATCCCCTTTGATTGTATTAGATTTACCTGAGATGTCTTTGATTAAATTACATGTTAAGATTAGGGTTTGGGTTCGACACATCAGTAGGGTCTGACTCAGGGCTGAGTCCCCACCCCCTTGATAAGGTGATATAAACTGACACTCACATAAGAAGACATATGGAAGAAGAGAGAATTTGGTCATTTCGGTCCTGCCATGTGCCAGAAAGGAGAAGTCTCAAACAGCTAAAGCCCCAGGAAGAGAGATGAGCCATTTGCCTGATAGTTTGCAGCCGAAGAGAACAGAACAACTGAGCAGCTGAGAAGGCCGGAGAGACCAGACAGAGATCACCAGGCAGAGATCACCCGCCATCTTGCTTCAACATGTGGCAGGCAGCTGACTCTGGTGAGAAAGTACCTCTTATGGTATCTTGAGTTGGACTCTGTAGGGCCTTATAACTATAAGCTTTTACCTACACTAAGTACCCTTTATAAAAGCCAACAGTTTTCTGGTACTTTGCATCAGCACCCCTTTGGCTGACTAATACAAGGTGTTACTTTATCACATAAGTAATGGTATGTTGTAATTCAGGCAGAGTTAAATTATTTGTTACTATGTTTTAGCATATGTCACATGAGGCTGAATTGGGTCTTCCACACAGTAACCATTGGAATTATTTTTCAGATTAGCTTTCTTTGAAAAAAATAGACTTTATTTATTAAAGTAGTTTTGGGTTTACAGAAAAATTGTGCAGAAAGTAGGTAGATCTCCCATATACTCCCCACCCCCAATATGCACAGTTTCTCCTAAAACTAACATCTTGCATTAGTATACAATTGTTATAATTGATGAGCCAATATTGATACATTATTATTAAATATGTCTGTAGTTTTCATTAGGAGCCACTCTTTTATGTATAGTTCTATAAGTTTTGTTTGACAAGTGCCTAATGTCAGGTGTCCACCATTAGAGTATCATATAGAATAGTTTCACTGCCCTAAAAATGCCCTGTGCTTCATCTATTCCTCTCTCTCTCTGTTTCCTCCAGAGACCATGGTAAATACTGATCTTTTTACCATCTCTATAGTTTTGCTTTTTCTAAAATGTCCTCTAATTGGAACCATCCGGTAAGAGCGCTTTTTCAGACTGGCTTCTTTTACTTTGAAATAAGCATTTAAGGTTCCTCCACATCTGTTTGTAGCTTGATAGATCATTTCTTTCTTTCTTTTTAACTTTTTATTTTGAAATAATTTCAAGTTTACAGATCAGTTGCAAAAATAATGCAAAATGAATACAGAGAACTCCAATGTAACACCTACCCAGATACCCAGGTTTACCAACTTTTAATTTTTGCCATATTTGTTATATCATTTGCTATCTATCTATCTATCTATCATCTATCTATCTATCTATCTATCTATCTATCTATCTATCTATCTATCTATCTATCTATCATCTATCTATCTATCTATATCTATCATCTTTCATCTATCATCATCTGTCTATCTGCCTTTCTATTTTCTAAACATTTGAGAGTAGGTTACATACCTCATGCTTCTTGAATATTTAATACACCAATTTAATACACTATTGGATTTGGTTTTCTAGTATTTTGTTGAGGATTTTTTAATCTATGTTCATAAGGGATATTGCTCTGTAATTTTCCTTTCTTGTAATATCTTTTTGTGGCTTTGGTATTAGGGTGATGCTAGCCTCATAGAATGAGTCAGGAAGTCTTCCCTCCTCAATTGTTATTGGGAGGAAGAGTTTAAGATTGGTGTAAACTCTTCTTTGCATATTTGTTAAAAATCACTGATGAAGCTATCTGGTCCAGCACTTTTCTTTTATTGGGGGATTTTTTTTTTATTACTGATTCAATCTCTTTGCTTGTTACTGGTCTGTAGAGATCTTCAATTTCTTCTTGAGTCAGTTTAGGTAATTCATGTATTTCTAGAAATTTGTCTATTTCATCCAGGTTATCTAACTTGTTGGTGTGTAATTTTTCATAGTATCCTCTTATAATACTTGTTATTTCTTTAAAGTTGGTAGTACTGTCTCTTTCATTTCTGATTTAGATTTTTGTGTCCTTTCTCTTTTTCTCATTCATTCTAGCTAAAGGTTTGCCATTTTTATTGATTTTGTCAAAGACCCAACTGTTGGTTTCATTGAATCTCTATTATTTTTCTATTCTCTATTTATTTTATTTACATTCAAATCTTTATTATTTTCTTCTTTTTAAATTATTTTTTATTTAGTTTGCTCTTCATTTTCTGGTCCCTCCAGGTATGAGGTTAGGTTACTGATTTGAAGTTTTTCTTCCAAGGGCCTTTTCTCTTTCCTCACAACCAAACTCCACTGTGTGCTTACTTCCCAGGGCTCCAGCTCAAAAACTCAGCATTAAATCTCTAACTCTGTCCTTTACCATGTCTTTTATCTGTGAGTCCCCATGCACCAAGGGGTGGGGGCTCAATGCCCTACTGACATGGCCAATCAAAATCAGAATCATAATTTAATCATGCTCAGAAGAACACAGCAGTTTACAAACATAATCCAATATCTATTTTTGGAATTCATAAATAATGCCAAAATGCTACAGGTACATATATGTTTAAAATTGTTATATCTTCTTGAAGAATAGACCCTTTTATCAATATGTAGGTCCTTCTTTGTTCCTTTTAGCAGTTTTTGACACTTAGATCTATTTTGTTTGACATTAGTGTAACTACCCCTGTTCTCTTTTGTTTACTATTTATTTGGAATATTTTTCCATCCTTTCACTTTCAACTTACTTGTGTCTTTGAATTTAAGATGAGTCTTTGGTAAATAAAATATAGTTGAATCATGCTATGGTATTCATTCTGCCAATCTCTGCATTTTGACTGGAGAGTTTAATCCATTACATTTAACGTAACTACTGATAATGCAGGGTTTACATCTGCCATTTTACACTTTGGCTTTTGCATGTCTTACACCTTTTTTCATCCCTACAATTGCTACCTTTCTTCTGCATTTAGTTATTCTTTTGTAGTAGACCCTTCAGAATACCTTCTTATCTTCTTCTTTATGTATTTCTCTGATATTTTCTTTGTGGTTATCTTGGGGCTTAGGTCCTAAATCTATAACAATCTTATTTGGTTTGATGCCAAATTAACTTTAATAGTGTACACAAACTATGCTCCTATACCCCTCTGTACCCCCAGCTTTATGTTATTCTTGTCAAAAAAATTACATATTTATACATTATGAGTCAAAACCCATAGATTTATCATACTTTTTATGCATTTGCATTTTAGATTCTGTAAGAAGTAAAAGATTGGGCTACAAGCCAAAAATATAATAGTGCTTGCACTTATATTTACTCACATCATTACCTTTACTGGAAATCTTTGTTTTTTTACATGATTTCAATCTATTACTAGTGTCCTTTTTTTTCAACTTGGAGAAATCCCTTCAGTATTTATTGTAGGGACAGTCTGGTGTTGACAAACTCCCTCAGCCCTTGTTTATCTGGGAATGTCAATCTCTCCCTAGATATGAAAGACAATTTTGCTGGGTATAGAATTCTTGGTTGGCAGATTTTCCTTTCAGCACTTTAAATATGTGATCCCATTGTCTTCTTGCCTCCCTGTTTTCTGATGATAAATTGGCATTTAGTCTTATTGAGGATCTCTTGTGCATGATGCAGTTGCTTCTCTCTTATGGTTTTCAGGATTTTTCCTTTGTCTTTAGTGTCTGACAGTTTGATTATAATTTTTCTTGGAGTGAGTCTTTTTGGATTCATTCCCTTTGGAGTTTGTTTCTTAGATATGTATATACACATCTTTCATTAAATTTGGGGATTTCCAGTCATTCTTTTTTCAAATATTCTTGCAGCCCCTTTCTCTCATTCCTCTCCTTCTGGGACTCCCATAATGCATATATGGTTACACTTAATGATGTCCCACTGGTCTCTCAGGTTTTGCTCACTTTTCTTAATTCTTTTTCTTTCTGCTCCTCATACTAAATAATTTCATTGTCTTATCTTCAAGTTCATGGATTTCATTCTCTGTCAGCTCCAATTTTCTGTTCAACACTTCTAGGGAATTTTTTAAATTTATTTCTGTACTGTGGTCTTCAGCTCTGTTTATTTCCTTTTCATAATTTCTGCCTTTCTATTAATATTCTCTTTGTGGCCATCTAGTGTTTCCCCGATTTCCTTTAGATTTGTGTCTATATTTTCCTTTAGCTCTTTGAACATATTCCAGACAAGATTTTAAAAGTCTTTTTTTGGAATGTTCAAGGTCTGGTCTTCCTCATTGATGGTTTCCAATGCATTATCTTGTTCCTGTCCATGGGCCATTGTTTCCTGTTTCTTTGTATGTCTTGTAATCTTTTGTTGCACAGTGGACATTTGGTTATTTTAATGTGTTATTTGTGGAATTCAGTCATGGAAGTATCTGTTCCTTAAGTTTATATTCAGATAGTGTTATGAAAGAGATTTCCTTGAATGTCAGGAGCTAATAAAAACACAAGAGAAAAAACAAACAAACAAACAAACAAAAAAAAGCAACATTTCCCAGTCTTTGTAGATTGGCCTGTGCAAGTGTTCTCCTTCAGAGCTTAGTCATCATAACAATAGGTCAAAGAACAACCCAAAGCAAAAACATAGGGTCCTCCTGGCGTTTCTGCACATGTGTTTTGTCCTGGTTATATGTGCATGACCTTAGGAATTCTGCTGTTTCCATGTATCAGAATGTTTCCTCTTCCCCTAAGAAACAGTTAGAGGCTATATTGTATGTTTTAAAGCTGGTGATATTTTGCACTATGCAGCTGCAATTCAATTGCCTTCTTACCACATTTGAGCTGCACTGTGGGTCACCTCTACATTCTGGACAAGTTCTGGGACAGCAAGCCTGTGATAAGCATCCTGGTTCAGTCCTTCAGGCTGCCACCAGGCAGATTGGTACAGATATACCTGCATGCTAGCATGTGCATGAGGACATGATACCTCCAAAAACAGGAGAAACAAACCATGAAGAGAGACAAGCACTAGAGACTCAGTTCTGTGATCAGCAGGTTATGAATAGGCCAAAGGCTCAGGACCAGATGTATACAGAAAGCAATGCCCATAGTAGCACTACAGCCTACAAGTAGGATGCTAAGCTTTAGGCCAGTGGTAAAGTGTCAGTGCTGAACTTCCTCATTAAGTGTCTGAAACAAAGCCAAATGATCATGCATTAATGACACCACCTGGCTTCTAGCAGAGGCAAACATAAATTGAATCTGGAGTAATGCATCTCTAATTTAGTCCTGAAGAATCTTCATAGCTAAAGATTGAATAATTTGGAGTTCAAATGATCACCAAGCATAAAAGTGAACAAACCTACATTGAGGAAAGTGAACAAAAAAAAAAAAGAAAAAGAAAAAAAAAACCACTGAACAACAAATTTAGACCCCCTATGGACTTCATATATTTGAATCCTCAAAAGCAGAATAATGAATAGTTATATAGGAAATATACACAGAACTGGAGAGTGGATAATCCTAATAAAGTTAAAGATATTATACTTATTAATTAAGATACATTGTTGGTTTCAGACACAAAAAATCCTGATATGTGTTGTATACAAAAGCACACCAAAAAGTAAAACAACACAAAAAGAATAAAAGTGAAAAGAAAAGAAGGAAAAATTTATCATTTAAAATCACAAAGAAACTGGCATGACTATATCAACGTCATACATAAACTTTGAGACAAAAATCAATGTTAAGGATAGAAAAGTCACTACTTAATTATAAACAGTTTAATTCACCAGGAGACATAAGAGTTTTAAATGTACATACACCTATTAAAATAATCTCAAAATATATAAATCTAAAATTGATAGAACTTGAGGGAGAAATTTTTAAAATTTCCCATCACACTGACAGACTTCACCATCTCTCTCTCTCAATTTTTGATAGGACAATCAGAAAAAAATTAGTGAAGATGTAGACTATTTGTAAAATCATTAAGGGAAATGATATCATAGTATATTAAAAGAAAAATATATCATGGTCAAATTGATTTATCCCAGGAATTCAAGTATGGCTCAAAAGATAAGAAAAAGATGACTCAATAAAGGTGGAAAGAGATTCAACAAAATTTTATAAACATTTATGATTTTTAAAATATAAAGATATTTCTTTAAATGGGGATATCTATTTCAAACTAACAGTCAATATACAATATAATATTTCATGACGAGATACTACAAGTAGTTGAGATACTTTGCTCTATAGTCAGTCTTCCTCAGCTTTAATAATAGTTGTACCACTTACTCATTGTATGATGTTGGGCAATTAACTTATAAACCCAGTTTGTTCACCTAGCAAGTGGGAACAATAAGTTAACCTACCTCAAAATGCTGTTTTAATGACTACATTAGATAATCTATCACATACAAAAAGAAAGGACCCAAGAAATGGTAGGCATTATTATTGGAGGCACTCCTATGAAAGAATAAAGGCAAGAATACAAACTGTGATTATTATTATTTGACTTTGTTCTAGAAATTTTAACCAATAGAATATGATGCCGGAATAAGAAAAAAAGGCAAAAATACTAAAAAAAAAATCATTATTTGTAGACAACACAGTTATTACCTAGAAAATTCAGAAAACCGAACTACAGACCAATGAAAAGGTTTGGTAAATTTAGTAACATGGCTTCTAGCAAAATAAGTATAAATACGTTATAAAGTTAGAAAACAAAAGGAAAAACTCATCATTCTAAGTATCCATTACAAATATACACCTAAGAATTAACTTTATAAGAAAAAAGATTTATATTGAGAGAGAGAATTCCTAGATGACTCTATTCTGGGTGCCTAAATATTGAAAAATAACAGCTCTGTTGTATTAATTTATAATAAGGAAAAGGGGAAATTATAATGATCTTAGAACTCATCTGGAAGAATACATTCTCAAATGGGACTTGGAATCTTTGGAATGAGTGCACCTTGGAATAGCTTGATCTGGGTGTTTGCCTAAGATCTAACCATCGCTCATTGGCTTCTGACTTGCTTGGTCTGGTCCAGCTCTTGGCTGCCAGTACTGACATCTTGGCTACACTGCTTACTAGCTGTGTGTCCTTGGACAGGTCCACTAAATTCTCTAAGCCCCAACCTCCTAATCTGTAAACTGTGTATAGTAGTATCTGCTTTACGTGGATGGTTGCAGTAACATTTAAATAACATAATATAAGCTACTTGTATGTAAATTTCCCATAATGTGCCTAGCATATAATTAGAGGTACAATAAATGATAGATATTGGATGAAATTAATTTCTTCCATCTTTCCAAATCTTATTCATTCGACATGGGAAATGTCTAGCTCATGTCCCAATTTTTCTGTGACTCACTCTCCTCATGAATTTAGCTTACACTGATCTCACTTTTATCTCAATTTCTATAGTCCTGGTTTTCTGCTCATTAAACTATGGCACTCATTTATATAAAATTTGAATGAATATGTAACTGCTTTATCAGGATGTATATTTATATATACTATCTCTTCTAACTACATTGTCAGCTCCTGAAAAGCAAGGGCATCTCTTACATCTCTTTCATACTCCTGTTAAATTTATTTAGATTTTTAAAAAGATGGGCTGGTTTAAAGAGAATTATTAACAATAAAGCTGTTACATTAAAAAATAATATAGCCCCTGTAGCAGTTTGGCAGTTTTATATAGTTATGAATTCCAAAAATAGATATTGGATTATGCTTGTAAACTGGTCTGTTAATCTGGGCATAATTAAATTATGATTAGGGCGTTGGCTGTGCCACGTCAGTAGGGCGTTGAGCCCCACCCCTTGGTAGGTGAGGAATCAAATATAAAAGGCAAGGCAAAGGACAGAGTTGGAGTAGTTCTGATGTTGGAGTCTTGAGCTGGAGCCCTGGGAAGTAAGAGAGCTTGGTCGTGAGAGAGGAAAGAAGGCCCCGGGTAAAAGACATGAGCCGTTCACCTGAGAGTCTACAGCTGGCCTTGTGGAGAGAGGCAAAGCCTAGAGAGCCTCATAGTTTACAGCTGACCTTGTGGAGGAAACACAGGAGTTGAGCTCGGAGAGAAACAGAGTCCCGGGAAGAGAGGAACCCAAGAAGTCTGAACCCTGGCAAACATCAGCAGCTGTCTTGCTCCAACACGTGGCAATGGACTTTGGTGAGGGAAGAAACTTATGCTTTATGGCCTGGTAACTGTGGGCTTCCACCCCAAATAAATACCCTCTATAAAAACCAACTGACTTCTGGTATTTTGCATCAGCACCCCTTTGGCTGGCTAATATACCCCCTGAAAGAGAAGTAGCAAATAAATAAAAGCACAGATATTGCATGATAGGTAACATTGGAGTTACCAATGAATGATTAAAATTTGGGAAAAGTAACTCTATTCCATCTTGCCCTCTACTTTTTGGAATTCATAGTTTGGTAATTTGACTCACTTTTCTCTCTCCTCCTTTCCTTCCCTCTCCCTGTCTTTCTTCTTCTCTTCTTTGTTACTCTCCTCCTCTTTTTCCTTCTTCTTTCACAACTTTATTGAAGCATATTTTACATTCCATAAAATTCACCCACTGTAACTATGCAATTCAATAATTTTTAATAAGTTTATAGAGTTTCTTACATCATTTTTATTTTCTTCTAGCTCATCACATGGTGCTGGGCATTAGTAGGCAGTCAATCACCCTTATCCCTTATTGAATTAATGAAGAAACTCATTATAGATATTAAGTACCTAATTAGACTCCTTACTATAGTTGATTCACTTGAACTCTTCTTTACAAACCAAATCCATCATGGCATGCGACTTTTCCTGGTGGCCTAAGCGTTAAGTGTCTCAGCCCATAGAGAAGGTGCAATGTGTTGTTCTTGTATAGAGAATTCAGATATATACATTTTGAGAAGGGCAGGAGAGTCAGCAGCTTCAGCACTTCAAGTGGTTTGAAGATTGAACCCAGACTAAGGTCTATTCTTGAATAACCAAATACTCTTAAGTTCCTAGGCAAAAACTAAACTTGCTTAATAAGCAGTTAATTTATGTGTGTCATACTTGTGTGTCAGGCACATGCTTTGATAATGAATGTTAAAGTCCTTTATAAATTCCAAAGGTGTATACAAACGAAAGGAATTGAACATTGTGATTTGTACTTACTTGTTTCCCCTGGACAGATATGTTCAGTGGTTGTTACGTAAAGCTCAATGACCACTCTTTGGTGCCAACAGCAAGAGACAAAATTTGAATCTATTTTGTTAGATGAGAATATGATAGCAATTTAGAATTTCTAAAGAGTCAATTTTGTTTCCTATTACAAAAGCCTACTAATAAATGACATTCATAAATATTAACTATTTTAATTTTTATTACACATTTTATGTTTGCCATGACATTTATTTTGAGGGTATCAGAAATTTTAGAAAATCAAAGAATGAAGAAAAGAATAATTTTATAATTTATGAGTGTTGTACCTCATTTTATCTACATTAAGGCATGCTTATGAGTATATAATTTTTTGCCATGTGACTACATAGTCTTTTATTATGTTTTGGATAAAACATAATATCTCCTTAATTTCATGTGTCATAATGTACTAAACCATTTATTTTATTTTTTTATTTTTTTGTTTTTTGGGGTGTGGAAAGTGTGGTCTTGAGCCTGTGGGGAGCAAGCTGGCTCTATACTTCTCCACGTCCACATTTCTTTGCCTCCAATTCTTACACGTCCAAGGAAGGGGAACCACAGACATGCCTTTGTAGGAGGGTCTAAACCATTTTTTCAATTCTTAGACTAACATTTTTATTATGGTATTTTTACTCTTTGGGGGTTGTTTCAATAGTACAGGAATGAGTTTAATGGTTAAATAGGACCATAGCACTCCCCCAAGCCCAAGCTCTGAGTGTAAAGTCCTTAGCGTGATGCACAAGGCTTCCTATCTAGTCTCCATCTACCTCTAGAGACAATCCCCTAGTCTCCAAACTCACTCTAAGCCCCAGCATTATCAAATGATTCATAATGCCAGAAAAGTCCCTGTTGCTTCTTGTTTCCAACGTTTGCACATCTAATTCCCTTTGCCGGGATTGCTGTTTTCCCCCTTTTTCCAGTTTCCAGGATTGCCTCCTGGAAAATCCCCCTTCATCCCTTAAAACCTGTTCAGATGCCTCCTCTGGGCAGCTTTCTCAGCCCTGCACACAAACAGAATGAAACACATTCTGCTTTTTACAGGGGAGGTGGCTACTATTTCTGAACCAAGAGCAGAATTCTATTATTTATTTATTATTTACTTATTATTTATCTATCAGTTCCCTCTGTGTTATAATTATTTATTTACATGCCTGCCTGCCCCTGTGAAACCTGAGCTCCTTGATGTCAGAAGCTGTTCCTTATTAACCTCTGCCTACCTCTGGTCTGACACTTACCTAGTCAATGTTTGTAAATCTCTTAACATTGGAAGACCATGGACAATTAATTTTGTATTTTTTCAAAATATATCCTGAAATCACTTTACAATTGGTATGCATTCATTTATTTCCAATAGAACATAAAAGTGAAAGCATTTCACCATCAGCTTGTCAGCCTTGGGCATTAGCTTCCTCTCATGGCTAATTCATGGCGGAGGTGTGGCAGGGGAGGGGAGAACAGGAATATGCTAGGAAGTATGACCAAATACTAGAAATATGAAAATCATTGTCATATTTCTTAGGTAGTGGGTCAGGGGCAGAGAACTGGCTGGTGTTACTTAATGAATTTGGTGCCTTGGGTGCTTTTGGCTGAGTCCCTTTATGAATGGGAAGACCCATGTCATAAAGTGTGCTTTTCTAAACACATTTGCAAAGTGAACAGTTTTATTATGGTATTTTTACTGTGCTAACACTTGCTTTGGACCACGTAAAGATTTTCCACCCTTCATTATTCACAGCTGATTACATGATTGTGTATTTCCAAAATTGTACACTCCCTCTTTTTTCACATTCACACACATAATTAAAGTTGATACTAACTTTAAGTTCACTTCTTGTTTGGAAGCAGGGTATATAAAATAAGGATGTCATGTATCATCTTTATGTTCAACCTATTGGAAAGCTAAATAATTCTCTCCCTTTTCCAAAGTATGTCTATTTTCTAAAAATGTTCCCTGTTTCACCAATAAGAGTAATCACAGGGGACTTTTCCCCCCTAAGGTGTTATTTTGATTTCAGGAATTAAGCTCTAATTGAGCAGCTGAAAAAAGATCCTGCTATAAATGTTAATGCTGGAGCCAGCTTTCCTAATGAACTCCAGCTGATGGGGGAGAGAAAGGAAAGAGGAACAGCAGGAGGTACCAGGTACAGTATATATTTTTTTATCCAATTATTGTTTACTGAGCACCTAGTATTTGCCAGGTACTGTGCTTGATACTGGATATACAGACATTAAACAAATACAGTAGTTATACGTCTATGAGAATGTAAAGTAAGAGGGTGTAGTTTGAGGGTGTGGGGAAGACTTCTTTGAGTCAACATTTTAAATAAGGCCAGTTATGTGTAGGATTGTCCAGGTGAACAGGGAAGATGATGGAGACCATTACATTAGAGGTAAGCTAAGAATTCTGAGGAAATTACAAAAACTCTGTGGTATGAAGGATCATGGACCAATTGAGAAAGTGTGTCAGGGTCATAATGAGTGGAGTGGTCAGTCATGATGGTGCAGGAGATATAATTGGGGAGTATTTCATGCAGGTCATTGTAGGTTATAGTAAACATCTGAGACTTTATCCTAAAGACAGCTACAAGACTTCTGAAGGGTTTTTAAAAGGATGTAATATGATTACAGTCACATTTTTAAGAGATGGTTCTGACTATTCTTTTGAGAGAGAATTGGAGGTAGGAGAGAGTGGATGGAGGGTCACCAGTTAGGAGGCCATTGAGTGGTCCAGGCAGGAAACAGCGATGGCCTGGACCCAGTCATGGTAGAAGAACTTGAGAGTTGTGGGTGATTTAAGACCTATTTGGGGGAAAGATGTTGTAGGACTTGATGTATAGGGAAAGGAGTGAAATGGACAGGTGTCAAGAATGATTTAGGTTTCTGGCATTAACATATAGTATGTGACATATGGGATAACTTTAGAAAAGGAACATGCTCTAAAGAGGCAATGACCTTGAATTGACTTGTGTTTATTGTTGGAAGTGTCTTTGAGACACTAAGCAGAGATAAAATGTTGGTCATTAAATATATAAGTATATAGGTCAGTTTCTTACTATGGCCTGAAGATATAAATTCTAAGTCATCAGAATTTGATTGCATTTGAAGCCATCAGAATAAAGCACATCACCTAGGGATAGATTGGAAAGAGAAAAGAGAGGACCTGAGAAGTAGAGGTGCCCCTGAAGGAGACAGAGATAGGTTAAAAAAAAAAAACTCTCAGGAGAGGAGCGGAAAACTAGGTGGAAGCCCAGAGAAAGAAGTGGCTTAGGGAGAAAATGGTCTACTAGCTCAGAAGCTGATGGCTTTTAGTAATATGAGAATGAAATATGCCTCTTGATTATAGTGCTATAGAGAGCATTGGTGACCTTAGCAAAATCTTGAAGTGAAACCGTAATGGGTGGAGGTGGAGGGTGCCTGTAGACCACAAGAATGGTGAGTGTCAGGGTCAATGATGTCCCTTCAGGATTCTGTGTTTATCCCCACCCTGATGTCTTGTGTTAGCAAATGGCCCTGAAATGTTTCTAAATTCACTGAAATTTGTTTTCTATGCCCTGGTAAAGTTGAAGCTTGAAACAGAAATTAATTTCTGTGGTAGAGAAAGAAAGTCACACGTGTTCACACTTGCATTTGGGCACTGAGATTGGTCTTGTGACAATGGAATGAGTTTGGGAGGCCAAGCAGTAGAAGAGGAGGAGCTGGATCATCTAGAAAATAGAGAGAATACCAGCAGATTCAACCTGGGGGAAATATTTTTTCAAGCCCCCAAATCCCAGCAGGTTTAGACAGGCTAAAAATCTTTGCACAGGATTTGTATTTTATGCAACATAGTTGGCCCTCCAACTTTCTTCCAGAACTTTAGAAATTAGTCTAGAAATTCGTATCTGCTTTTCTCCCACTGGTTCATCTTTTCCAGGTCAAAATAATCTGTGTGTGTGTTTTTTTAAGTCTTTCAGAAGGTCCAGATATTCAAATGGTGGAGGGGGAACCTCTGAGCTACATAGCTCTAATGTTCCTTCAACCTTAGCATTTCAGGTTCAAAAAGGATAAAGGATAGATGCAATGGCAAAACCTGCTTCAGTAGTTTGATAGAAGCTAACTCCAACTTACATCTGGTCTTCAGATGGTAGTCTCCAATTATTAGTATGGGTTTCTGGTTCCATTTCCAAACAAAATTCCAAGTCTGTTTAAATGGATAGGAATTGGATCCAAGAAAGCTTGATCAAAGGCATCTCTTAGGAAGACATTAAACAAAATCCAAAGCCTTTATCTTTAACTAAGGATCTGAATGTCATGACCTTTACTTAATACATTCATTTTAGTATAAAAATATATGCGTTTACTAAGGGAACTAATTTCATTTTGTTATAAGGTGTCCTTTACAAGGCCTTTGTTGAAAGGAAAAAGTGTTTTTTTCTGAATCTGATCCCAAAATTGAGTAGTGATTTTTCATCTTCTTTGGTTATGTATGTGTTTCTTATAACAAAGTATGTGTTTGATAGTTAAGCTGCAGGCAGAAACCCATGAGAGACATGACGTGACCCCAAAACATGGGAGGATATGGCAACAGAGACAGACAGCACTATCATGGGGTGGGTGAGGCCTAAGCCCAGCATCCTTACCAAGTAGGGAACCAGCTTCAGCAAGGAGTGTGCAAGAGACATAGGGCAGCAAGCTGGAGAAAGAAGGAGTGCCCAGAAAAATACCGGAGAATGCTGCACCTGCGTGTGCTACTCACATTAGACTACTTATTTCATTTAATATTTTCTTTGATTCTCAAAACAACCTTGAGAAGTAGCTTTTTAAGATGATAAAGCTTTGAGAAGATGAAGGTACACAGCTAGAAAATGTATAATTGAGACTTGAATCCAGGTATTTTTTATTATTTTCTTACTGATAATTACCAAAGCAATGTGTTGATTCCCTGAGATTTTATTTTATTTAATGCCTACCTATCGGTAGGCATTTAATAGCTTTCATATTCCTGACTAGAACAACTTTAAGAGCCATGCTGTACAAAATGCATGTTAGATCTATTTACCAGTATAGATGACAAAACCTAAGTTTGCCTTTCTCATTTACTAAAGGAGAAAACACAGTTAGAATTGATAGAATCTAATTCAAATGTTGCTATATGGAATTTTCAAATGAACTACACATTTCTTAAATGAAAATAACAATAGTTCTTAGCGCATAGGTCAGTTGTGAAAGTATCATGAATATATACATTGCTTTATCTAATACCTGGAATATAGAATGCACTCAATAAATATCATTACATTATTTATACAATTACTATTATTATCTGCAATATTTTATGTATTGTAAAGATTATAATTTTTAATTATAAATTTTTTAGCAGTACTGTATATATCAACTCTCCTATGAATATTTGAATACACATTTTAAAACTATTTTAAACCCTGACTGAGGTACTTTTCAGTACAAGAAACTACCAGGAATGGGACCTCATCAAAATTAAAAACTGTGCATCAAAGGACTTTATCACAAATGTAAAAAGACAGCCTACTCAATGGGATAAAATATTTGGAAACCACATATCTGATAAAGGTTTATATCCAGAATACATTTTAAAAATCCAACAACTCAACAATAAAAAGAAAAGTAACTGAATTAAAAATGGGCAAAAGACTTGAATAGATATTTCTCCAATGAAGATATACAAATGACTAAGAAGTACATGAAAAGAAGCTTAATATTATTTGCTATTAGAGAAATGCAAATCAAAACCACTATGAGATACCATTTCAAACACACAAAAATGGCTACTATTAAAAAAAATAGGAAATTACAAGTGTTGGAGAGGATATGGAAACATAGCAACACTCATTCATTTGCTGGTGGGAATGTAACCTGGTACAATTGCTGTGAAAGACAGTTTGGCACTTCTTCGGAAAGCTAAGTATAGAATTACCATATGACTGGCAATCCCTCTATTAGTTACACACCCAAAAGAATTAAAAGCAGGGACCTGAACATATATTTGCACACTGAAGTTTATTGTGGCATTATTTACAATTGCCAGAAGATGGAAGCAACCCTAGTGTCCATCAGCCGATGAATGGGTAAACAAAAATGTGGTTTATCTATTCAAAGTCCTTTGATGCAGCTCTAAAAAGGAATGAAGTTCTGGTTCATGCAACAACATGGATGAACTTTGAAGACATTCTGTTGAGTGAAATATGCCAGACACAAAAGGACAAATATTGTATGATCTCACTGATATGAAATAATTAGAAAAAGCAAACTCATAGAGTTAGAATCTAGAATATAGGCTACCAGAGGCTGGACTGGGATAGTAAATGGGGAGTTAATGCTTAATTTGTACAAAATTTCCATTTGAATTGATTGTAAAGCTTTGGAAATGTGTGGTGGTGATGGTAGCACAACGTTGTGAGTGATTAACAGCCCTGAATTATATATGTGAATGTGGTTAAAAGGGGAAATTTTAGGTTATATATATGTTACTAGAATAAAAATTAAAAGATAAAACATAGGACTGTACAACACAATGAAACCAATTGTAAATGATGGGCTATAATTATTAGTGCAATTATAAAATTTTTCTTTCATGAATTATAGCAAATGTAGCACACTAATGCAAGGTATTAATAATAGTGAGGGATATTGGGAAAAATACACCCTACTTTAAACTTAGAGCTATAGTTAATACTACAATTATAATATTATGTCATCAGTTGTAACAGAGGTACCACACTAATGCAGATTGTTGATAATTGGAGGGTATATTGGAACGTTGTATTTTTTACATGATTTTTCTGGAAACCTACAACTTCTCTAATTAAAAAAAAAAATGTAAGGAAAAGAAATAACCAGCAAAGTGTTTCTCTGAAATAGTTTTGGGATTTAAGATGATGAAATCTTAATAGAATCTCATTTCTTTTTATAAGAATGTTTCATCAAATATTTTACAAGTATTTATCAAAATGACACTAACAATTATTTTGAAGACACAACACATAATACAATATTATAAATTGAATGTTATAGTTATGTATGTATTTGCTGTATTTATCGACAGCAGTTAGGACTTCCCTTCTGTCCCCTGCCTCATGATTCTAAGTGGAAGGAATTTAATGTGGTGGGACATCCATTTGAACCCTCTGGCTGCTCACACTTTCAAATTATGAGATTGGTGAATTTGGAAGGAGAACCTGAGCTTGATGGTCTAACTCCTTCCACTCCCCTTTCTATTTCTGCTCTGCTCTTCCATCCATTGCTTTTACCAGCAGCCTCTGCCCTGTGAGGAGACCTGCAGTCCTTCCATTTCCCAGAAGCGGGTGGGATTGGTCAGGGGGTTCAGTGTTAGGAAAGGCCATTGCGGCTGCACAGCTGAGCCCCATTCTCCCAGAGCTCTTTCTGCCTCACTCCTTGTATATTGTCAGTTGTTTCTGAACCTGGCTAGAGATGAGGGATGTTATTTGGGAGGACCCTAAATTTCTAAAAAGAAAAAAAAATGTTCATATTATTTAATGAAAGCTTACTGATGATGTCATTTCAATATGTGGACCTGTATAGAAAATCAACAAATAAAAACAATGTAGTCTTTACCATTAAGGATAGGTTTTATATTTTAGATAGTTTTTATATTTTGTCCATTTTGTGGATACCTAAACAAATATTACTACCTCATGAAATGAAACAGATACATGTGTACATTATGTGTTTTGAGCAAATGTGGACAAACCTTAAAATAATTTAATTAACAGCATGAAAGCAGTCTTTTCTCATAACCAACCAAATGTCTGACCACATAAAATTATGTATCAGTAATTAAGTTATACCATGTATGTAAATGAGTTATTATGCAAAAATAAATTTTAAGCTATTATTTTTGTCACAATTATTCCAAATCTAACACCTCTCTCTATTCACATCTAAGCATTTATTACATCAGGCATAAACTGGTAATATAGGACATAGCAGTGGCCATCTACTTTTCAATTCTAGAATAATTTTTATCAAGTAAATTTTGTGAAGTAGAAGTTATGTTATTCTTGCATTCCAACTAGCAGTCTTTAACAGATAGGAAAATCAATGTCATTTCCTCAACAGCAAATTATATTCTACTTCTGTACATTATTACATTTTTCTTGGAGTTGATAAATAAGAAAAAAATACCGATGGTTATTTAACTTAGTAGGATTTACTTAAATGAACTGCCAGAAAGATCTTAACTCTTAAAATAATTGATTTTTCTTACGTCAGATGAAAAATGTACAATAGAGTAAATGAAAGTCTTTTAAACAAAAGTAATTTTCTGTTCATTAAAGGAAACATAAAATGGACTATAGAAATGAATTATCCAGATCTTTGAAAAAAAATTACTTGGAGGTTCTTAACTTATTTTTAAAGCAAGAAGCTTAACAGTAAAACAGTGTTCAGAGAATTTCCCAACCTGATATGCGTTGGTATGAAGAAAATTTAAAGCACATAATTATTACACTGTGATATTTTTGTTACAAACTAATGCAGTAAAGTAGCTGAAAATATGCAAGTCATTTTAAAAAATGACACCTCTCATGACTGGCAATGGCAACATGGAGACTTAGAAAAAAATCCATACTGACTTCACCACCGTTCACTCCTATTGACAGTTGTCACTCAAAAGGCGATATCACATAAAAGCTTTCCAATCTATGCCTTACATTTCCATAGTAGGGCAAAATTCTATTACCTTTTATACCACCTCTCAGACATCTATTCTCTTCTCTTCATGTTTGCAAACCACTGACAGTTTCTTCTCCTCGCAAAATGTTTTTTACTCAGGTTAGTTCTTCTTATCATTCCATCTTCAAGCCTTCTTCTTAAAAATAATCAATTGTTTCTAGTGGATATGCAAGTTATTTATGTTTTTCTTAAAGTTAATTGTTACCGCACAACTCCATTTAATTACCATCTCTATCTTCACTGGTTTAACTAAATCTTTCCATAGCTGAAACCGAACTGTAATTCAAATTGTGTGCTTTTTTAATTTAATGTTGATATGTATTAAAGTTCATTTAAATAGTCTTAAAATCCAGGAATAGAAAAAGATTGCTTGTGGATTCTATAAACATTAACCATATTAATTTAGAAAATGCATTGAATTTATAGGCTTGAATCTACATTACTCTATTCCAAAGAAGTAAGTTGAAAAGTGAAAAATAAATATTCAACTTAATATTGCTCTCTTTATAGGATGAGAAATCATTAGGTTTTGCTTAATACTTCACCAAACTTTATGCCTGTATCTTATAGCTTGTAGGTACAATCTAGGATAAAGAGAACAGCAATACTCTCTTCAAAGAGTTCATCAGAAGTCAATCCAGTCAAAGATATAGAGAAAGGTATTTTATATTAGCGGAAACTAATTAAGATCATAACTTTGTGATTGTGCAATTGCCTAAGAACAGTGACTCCCAACCCAGTTGCGTCATTTTGTTTCAGCATCTACCAATTATCTTAGCACATGGAGTGGGGTGTGTCATGATGTGGTCAAATCAAGTCATTCTCCAAATATTAATTTTTTTAAAAATATTTATTCCACTCTTCTTAGGCACTTGGGTCATTCCCTTTACCTAGATGTCCTTTCCTCCCCCTCAACTTCACAAACCTACTCATCCTTGACTATCTAGGGCAGCTGTTAGTGCATTCATGAAGGTTTTACCCATTCCTTTTTTAACCTACTAGAGGAGTGAATTGAATTACACTGGTAATTTTTTTAAAATAACATCTTCATTGAGATATAATTCACATGCTAAAAAGTTCACTTTCTTAAATTGTACTATTCAGTGGTTTTTTAGTGTATTTGCAAAGTTGTGCATTGATTATTACTATCTAATTCTAGAACATTTTTATCAACCCCCAAAAGGAACCCACACCCATTATCATTCACTCTTCATTCCCTCCTCCCCCTCAGCCCTAAGCAATCATTAAACTACTTTCTAGCTCTATAAATATGCCTATTCTGGACATTTCCTACAAAGGTAATCATACAATATGTGGACTTTTGTATCTGACTTCTTTCACTTGGCATAATGTTTTCAAAGTTCGTCCGTGCTGAAGCATGTATCAGCACCTCATTCTTTTTTATGATCAAATAATATTCCATTGTGTGGCTATACTACATTTTGTTTATCCATGCATCTGTGATGGTCATTTGAGTTTTTTCCACTTTGGGGTTATTATGAATAATTCTATTATTAACATTCATATAGAAGTTTTGGCATGGACATATGTTTTCACTTCTCTTAGGGTTATACCTAGGAGAGGATTTTCTAGGTAGAAGGATAACTGATTAACTTTTTGAGGATCTGCCAAACTGTTCTTTGAAGTGGCTGCACCATTTAATATTCCCACCAGCTGTGTATGATGGTTCCAATTTCTCCCCATCCTTGCAACACTTGCTGTTGTCCATCTTTTTTATTATAGCCATCTAGTCCATGTGAAATGATATATCATTGTGCTTTTGACTTGCATTTCCTTAATGACTAATGTTGAGCATTTTTTGTGTAATTTCAGAGTTTCTTAAATGTAGGGCCCAAATATCATTTATCTTACTCTCTAGTGTCAAATACAAGGTTTCACATAGTGGGAACACAATAATGTTTATAAAAAGGAAGAATGCCTATTTAATTTTTAACAGTACTGTGCTTTTTTGTTTGTTTGTTTGTTTGTTTTTTTAAACAATTTATTGAAGTATATCATTCATACATGAGCATACATAAACTATAAGTGTTCAGTAAATATCGTGAACTTATGAAAAAAAAACATGCATAACATCATACAGGGCTCCCACACATCACCCCCCCCCACAAACACCCTGCATTGTTGTGAAACATTTGTTAACAAATCATGAAAGAACATTGTCAAAGTATTACTACCAACTATAGTCTGTATCTTCCTCCCCTATACATTTTTTTAAGGATTTATTTATTTATTTATTTACTTTTATCCATTTTTACACCCCCATCCCCATTTTTGCTGTTTCTGTGTCCATTCACAGGGTGACTCTGTGTCCATTTTCTGACCTCTCTTCTCATCCTTCTCCTCCTGTGTTCACTGGGATTTGATCCTTGGAATCTCCGATGTGGGAGAGCGGCATCCTACCGCCGGCACCACCTTAGTTCCCGGTTTTTCGGTGCGTCTCGTCTTGGCTCTCCCTTGGGTCACTCTCCTGTTACTTCATCATCTTGCTGCATGGCTCACGAGGCCAGACACGCACACTGGTCCTGGTGACCCATGTACCTTCTATATTTTTCTTTTCTTAAAATTCTTACTGGGAGGTCCTGGGGATTGAACCCAGGTCCCTCCATATGAGAGACAGATGCCCAACCATTTGAGCCACATCCGCCCCACTATTATATCTCTTAAGGTTGACCAAAGATACCTAGAGTGACAGTCATTTCCCATACAGGATGGTCATATAATAAATCAGGCTTGGTTTATCACCAGCATTCTAAAAACCAACCTAGGGAGAAAAACTAGGACTGGGGACACATGCATGGTTTCTAACATAGCGAGAGTTTAGCCTACCCTCATTATCACAAAATCAGGACAGCGAGAATATTCGCATAGTACTGTGCTTTGAACTCCTCATAAGAAAGATCATAAGTCCCTAATGTCTATTAATTATTCTCAAATAGCTCAGACACATGGATATATAAGAATGGGAGAAATATGAACTCTTAAAAACTATTTTTAAAAACCAGCAAAATATCTGTTTACTAATGAAAGTGTACTTATTTATTTATTTATTTCCTTAGAAATCAATTTTAGACAAATGGAGTGTCAGGGTTCTTTGTGGGGACAAAGTTGAACTCAAATTAGATTGTAACTATGTTTCAGCCAAGTTGATTACAGGGCTAGAAAACTTACAGTTGGTTTTTGTAGAAAGCAGCAGCAGATATGGATCTGACACAAGAGCCTGTCCACTGAAATTAGAGATGGATGAGAGATACAGATTTATTTTTCAGGGTATGTTCCTTCCTGGATGTCAGATGCCATTTGTCACACCACAGATTTTGCTGTCCATCAGGATATAAGTAAAAAAGGTATTTCCGGGCTTAAGGACTTTCTCTCCAAACAAGCATTTTATCCAAAGGAGCAGTCTCAATTCCTCTGTGAAGTTTAGAAAGTTAGAGAAAAGCACAACAGTGTGTGACCATGAAATTCTGTAAGTTAGTTCTGTATCTCAGAACTTATTTTGGAACCTATACTAATTCAATTATTCTCCCAGAATTATTTCCATAAGTCCCTGTATTCATGGGCTAAACCTGACCCAAATGATTGAAATGTTTCCAAAGGTGGCAGATTTACTACCAGAAAGTAATTGAGAAACTGGGAGAATCAGTTTTTTAAGAGTTGCCTGTTAGAGTTTAGCTTGACAATATGCTTCCAAAGGCTAAAAAAAAATGTGCTTACCTAGCAACACAGGAAGTATATTTTTAGGATTATAAGTTTCAGAAATAATTAGCCAAATAGGCAGTGGGCAAAGATTTATGAACATAGATGTTCATTATAGGATTGTTTATGATACAGAAAAACCTATAAGCAACCTAACTGGTCAGCAATAGGGGTTGATTTAATAAATTATGGCATATGTACCTCTACACATGATGGGATATTAAACAGGCATTAAAAGTAATTTTGTAGAAGACTAATAATGCAGATATTTTCAAGACAAATGAAATGAAAAAGCACATTATAAAAATATGTGCAGATTACAATTCTCTTTCTAAATATGTATATATGTAATTATATATTATGCATATATGCAAAGAGGAAAAGACTTTGGTGACATAACCACAGGCTTTTATATTCTTATTTGTGCTTTTTGGTATTTCCTATATTTTATTAGGAAATTATTAAATAATACATTATTATTAGATGATATATTACTTTAAAAAAATAATTCCTGGAGAAGTACCATGTATGTAAGAAGCCCAGACTCCAGAAAGCAGTATTTTAAATGGGACTGATTTTCATAGAATTTGATGATGTAAGACATGCCTGCACATACACGCACATACAGCAAATTACGTTTTGGGACTGCATTTAGCTCTTGTTTTCTGTCTTTCCTTTGTAAATCATTTTGAATTGGAGTGGCTTGTGTGGAATGTTGGAGGGAACTACTATTCCTTCTGCCTCCTCTTTCCCTGACTGGCAACTCCAGATTGAGTAGACTTCCTGGCCTCTCTCAGCCGTGGCCTGGCTCTTGCCTCTGGGAGAAGGAGAACTAGGAAGACTGGCTCTGACCCTCCTGGGCTTCTCTCTTTGCCTGTCTTTAGGCCACATTTTCAGGTCCTCTTTGTAGTGATCTTTCTGGAGCTGTCTGGCTGACATTTGTGAGTTTTCATCTGGGACTAAAAGTTGGTGGGCAAAAGTGGCTAATCCACTGCACAGCTTTAGAGAGCCACAATTCTATTCACATCCTCAAATACAGATATACTCAGTAATAAATCTGAGTTTTATAATCTATGTCTGCCTCTTATGTCTCTACAATAGTTGGTTCTTAATTTGGATGAGAAAGAAAGGTGTGTAATTTAAGCTTTGGGTTAAGGTTTAAGAAATTACTGCCTACCACAAGTTCTTGAAGATGTTTCCCTACATTTTCTTCTAGGACATTTACGGTTATCACTTTTATATTAAGGTCCTTGATCTATTTTGAGTTAATTTTTGTATAAGGTGTGAGATAGGGGTCCTCTTTCTTTTGTTTTTTTTTTGTTGTTGTTGTTGTTTTTCTGTTTTGTTTTTTTAATTATTTGTTTTATTTATTTATTTATTTATTTTAGTTTAGTTTAGTTTTTATTCTTTTTCTTTTCTTCTTTCTTTCTTTTGGATATGGATCTCCCAGCACCATTTGTTGAATAGACTGTTCTGGCCCAGCTGAGAGGGCTTGACCACCTTGTCAAAAATCACTTGACTGTAGATGTGAGGGTCTATTTCTGAGTTCTCAATGTGGTTCCATTGGTCAACGTATCTGTCTTTATGACAGTACCATGCTGTTTTTACCACTGTAGCCGAGTAATATGCCTTAAAGTCAGGATATGAGAGTCCTCCAACTCCGTCCTTCTTTGTAAAGACATTTTTTGGCTATTTGGGGTCCTTTAACCTTCCAAATAAATTTGATAGCTGGTTTTTCCATTTCTGCAAAAAAGGCTATTGGGATTTTTATTGGGATTACGTTGAATCTGTCAGTCAGTTTGGGTAGAATTGACATCTTAACAGTATTTACTCTTCCAACCCATGAGCCAGAATGTCCTTCCATTTATTTGTCTTCTTTGATTTCTTTTAGCAATGTTTTATAGTCTTCTGAACACAGGTCCTTTATGTCCTTAGTTAAGTTTATTCCTAAATATTTGATTGTTTTAATCACTATTATAAATGGAATTTTTTTTCTTATTTCCTCCTCAGTTTACACATCAGTAGTGTATAGAAACACTATTGATTTTTGCATATTAATCTTGTATCCCCCCCCACACACTTTGCTGAACTCATCTATTAATTCTAGTAGCTTTCCTGTGGATTTTTCAGGATTTTCTAAATATAGGATCATATCATCAGCAAATAGAGAAAGTTTTATTTCTTCCTTTCCTATTTGGGTGCCTTTTGTTTCTTTATCTAGCCTAATTGCTCTAGCTAGAACTTTCAGCACAATTTGAATAATAATGGTGAGAGTGGGCATCCTTGTCTTATTCCTGATCACAGCGGGAAAGCTTTCAGTCTTTCACAGTTGAATACAATGCTAGCTCTAGGTTTTTCATATATGCACTTTACCATATCGAGAAAACTCCCTTCTATTCCTATCTATTGGAGCGTTTTTATCAAGAAATGGTGTCGTATTTTGTCAAATGCCTTTTCTGAATCAATTGAGAGGATCATGTGATTTTTCTTCCTCAATTTATCAATGTGGTTTACTACACTAATTGATATTCTTGTTTTGAACCACCCTAACATACCTAAGATAAAACACACTTGATCGTGGAGTATAATTGTTTTAAGGTCCTTTTGGATTAGGTTTGCGTGAATTTTGTTGAGGATTTTTGCATCTATAGTCATTAGAGATATTGGTCTGCAATTTTCTTTTTACATAGTATCCTTTAGTATTAGGATATTATTGGCTTCATAAAATGAGTTTGGTAGCATTCTTTCCTATTCAATGTTTTGGAAGAGGTTGAGAAAGATTGGTATTAGATAGTCTTTGAATGGGTGGTAGAATTCACCTGTCAAGCCACCTCGTCCTGTGCTTTTCATCTTTGGGAGGTTTGTTTTTTATTTGCTTTTTATGTTTTTAAATATATTTTTTATTTTTAAAAGATACTTAGATTACATAAATGTTATATAAAAAATATAAAGGATTCTCATATGCCCCACTCCCCAGATCTCCCACTTTTCCCCACATTAACAACTTCTTTCATTAGTGTGATACATTCATTGCAATTGATGAACACATTTTGGAGCATTGCCACTCTGACTTCAGCACTTCCAGTGGCCACTGTTTCCACACCAATGATATAATTTCTTCCATTGCTAGAATCACAATAAGTCTATAGTAGAATAATAGTAAGTCCACTCTGGTCCATATTTTATTCCCCAATCCTGAGGATTCTGAGATGGTGATGCCCACTCCACCTCTAATTGAGAGGGGAGTTCGATCCCATATGGCTGATGGATGGGACTCTCTTGCTTGCAGTTGTAGGTTCTCTTGGTTCCCTGGTGTGGTGGTTGTCCATCCTACCTCCCCATTAGCTGTCCTGGGTGAGCCTAATGAACTGGAGAGTAGGTGTTGCAACTCTACTGAGGCTCAGGGCCCAGCTGGCACATGGACAGCCCAAAGATTTTTTTTTTTCTCAGTTTCATTTGTTTCTGCTTGGATCTTTACTGTTTCTTTCCTTTGGCTTGGTTTGGGGTTAGTTTGCTGTTCTTTTTCTATCCCTCCAAATGTGCAGTTAGATCTTCGATTTTAGCTTTTTCTTCCTTTTTAATTAAGCATTGAGGGCTATCAGTTTCCCTCTCAGCACTGCCTTTGTGGTGTCCCATAGGTTTTGATATATGGTGTTCTCATTTTCATTTGTCTCAAGATATTTGCTGAATTCTTGTAATTTCTGCTTTGACCTACTGATTATTTGAGTGTTTTGTTTAATCTCCATATATTTATGAATTGTCCCTTTTCCCACCCATTACTGATTTCTAGCTTCATTCCGTTATGTTTAGAGAAAGTGTTTTGTATAATTTCAATCTTTTTAAATTTATTGAGACATGTCTTGTGACCCAGCATGTGGTCAATCTTGGAGAAGGATTCATGAACAAATGAAAGGACTGCATATCCTGCTGTTTTGGAGTGAAATTCTCTATAGATGTCTGTTAGGTCTAATTCATTTATCATATTATTCAAGCTCTGTGTTTCTTTATTTATCCTCTGTTCAGATGTTCTATCCAATACTGAGAGTGTAGTATTGACGTCTCCAACTATTATTATAGAGACAAAAAATATGACATGCTTCATGAATTTGTATATCATCCTTGTACAGGGGCCATGCTAATCTTCCATTTATCATTCCAATTTTAGTAAATGTGCTGCCAAAGTGAGCACTCTAGTTTTTTTGTGTGTGTTTTTGTTTGTTTGTTTTGTTTGTTTGTTTAGCCACCTAGTTTACGGTTCTTTGTTACTGTAGCCTTAGGAAACTAAGACAGTCCCTTAGAAGCTGTGTGAGCTCGGACAAGGCATTCAACCTCAGAGGACCTCGGTTTCTTGATCTGTAAAATGGAAATAACACTCATAAGCACTTGTATCCATTATTAAAACAAAGAATACCCAGGAAAGTAGATCCTTCTTTTGTGCTCCATTCCTTATTATTTAAACTAGATCTGTCTGGTTTGTTCTTGGGGTTAGGGCAGTTTATCTTAAAGATCTTCATAAAAGGAGAAGCAAATGCAACAACCAATTCAACCAGATTAGAGCAGAGTAATGAGTAAATACAAAAGAAGACATAATAGAAATCCTCCTGAATCAGTCTGAATTTGAGGAGGTGTAATACCCTCTGTTTAGAATAATCTGCAGAAAGATCAGATGCTTCTTGAAAAGCAGTGATAATGACATCCCTATATAGAGCAAGAAAACACTCACTTTGAACCACCAAGGACACACTGATTATTTTATTAAGCTCATCAACCTTTACATATGGTCTCCTTGAGGTGGGAAAGAGAAACTGCTGCCAACACTGAGCTGTGACATAATGTGATTTTGTACAGAGCTAAGGGATGTAGAACCAGGCTCACCTGAATTCATTTTATGTTGAACTTTCCCATCCATTAGAAATAACTGGCAGACACCCCACTCATAGTACTAAGACATAGTTATAACTCAATAAGTACAGTTGTTATTATTGATGTTATTCTAATTAGTGGGTTTTTTTTTTTTTTTTTTTACTTTTTTTACTTTTAATTTATCCTCCCCACCCCCAGATGGTTCTCTCATCTGTCTGCTCATTGTTTGCTTGCCTTCTCCAGGAGGCACCAGGAACCGAACCCAGAACCTCCCACATGGGAGGTGAGTGCCCAATGGCCTGAGCCACATCTGTTCCCTGTGAGCTGCAGTGTCTACTGGCTTGTGGCATCTGCTTGTTTACACATCTGCTGGTTGTGGCGGGTGCAACATCTCCTCATCTTCTTTAGGAGGCACCAGGACCTGAACCCGGGACCTCCATGTGGTAGGCAGACACCCAGCTGGTTGAGCCACATCCACTTCCCCTAATTAGTATTTTAAGGGGGTCAAATGCTTGTTTGATATAGCATTTGTCACACGGCAAAGAAGTGAAGGATCCAATATTAGAATGAAGCCTGTGTGCCATCCAAATCTACATGTTTTGAACTGTTAGAAAAATTGGATTATATATATATATTCTAATTCTTATTGTAAGGTTAAAGCCAAAAAGTACCAGTTAGATGAATGACTAATTTAAAATATTATAGAATCATCATTGGAGAATATTTGTTTTTTAAATCAGGCTTATGTCTTTGGAATTCATACTACTCAAATTAAGCCAACAAAATATTTCTGAGAGATATGCTGATTACATTTTTTAATAGATAAGAATCATTTTCAGTTAGCATATTAACTATTGGTATGTGGATGGGTACTGCTAAAATATTTAAAAATCGTTTATTCCCGTTGATAGATAAATCAGTCCCATGATATTAAGTTCATAATATTTACTTGCTGAGCACACTGTTTATTAGACAGCGCAAAGCTAAATAAGTCTAGTATCACCTGTTTAAATTTAAGTCTATGTTTTAAAACACTTCAAAAGAAATACAAATACAGAGCATGAGCAGAAAAATCCTCTAAGTTTTTGTGAAAAAGTTCTGCTCCATGGCCAACAAAATATAAATAACCTCATCATCTACTACCCAATAGTTTTGCCCAATGGTTGGAATTTTAGCTGAGCACAGAATACTTTAATTTGGGGATGAAGTTTGTTATTGTTTTTTTCTGAGTAGAAAGCATACCATTGAGAGTATGAATCACTAAGGGTGACATTAAATCTTGCAAAAAGATTATAGATGTCTTGGTGGTAGCTCAAGAGACTAACATTAATGTTAAACATTAGTAAAGTTGTGGAAATTCTCATGGACACTGTCATAAGGTAACATTGGCAAGGGGAAAAATACTGAGAGAAAATTAAAGGCAGGGATATATGTAGTGGTCTTCACTGCAGTGCAAAAGTCCTAATTTTGACAAAAAAGTAAATAAAGAGAAACAATATTGGAGCCCACAGGGAAAAGACAGGTATGGGGGTGTATGAAATTAAGAAATTGATAATATTCTTTAGAGGCAAATTGACAGTGAACCCTCTTCTTTTTCTGTGATACACAAAGGAAAATTAGTCCATACTCTGAGGAAGATCCCCTCCCCACCCCAATCCCCCATGGAACCTTGAATCCATTTGCTTTCAAGTACATGGTTTTCTTAGCACTTGCTTTGGTCTCCAGGGATCTCAGAAGCAATAGTGCTGACAGAGGATGGGCATGTCCACCTGTCACTCAGAGAGCAACGGCATGCTGGGCCAACACACAGCTTTACCTTGTTGCTCCTCTTCAAAGCCTGAGGCTGTCCAAGGCTCTGAGTCTATCTGCAGATCAGTTATGAGGGAGTGAGTTTCTGTTGCTAACATTGGCTCACTCTGCACTTAATTCTGAAATGAATCCTGTTAGACTCTCTTTCTTCTACCCTCACTCCAGCAAGATGATGACGTAACAGGAGAGTGACACAAAAGGAGAGCCAAGACGAAATGCACCAAAAAAACAGGAACTAAGGTGGCACAGGTGGCAGAACGCCTCTCTCCCATATCGGAGGTTCCCAGGATCAAATTCTGGTGAAGACAGAACAAGGATAAGAAGACAGGGCAGGGAAACAGACACAGAGAATTGCCCAGTGAATGGACACAAAAACAGCAAAAACGGGGTGTGGGGGTGGGGTGGGGTGTTAAAAATGGATAAAAGTAAAATAAATAAATCTTTTTAAAAAACTGAATATACTGGAGACAATGAGCAGAATAGCAAAAGAAAAAGTATTAAAGGAAAACAGTAGAACTCACTTGATGGCTGAGTAGAGTATGTGACAGCCCATGGAGCATATTTTGAGAATCTCAGTGAAGCATATTCTCTCTCCATGTAGATGCAGGGGGACCCGAAGGATGCTAAAGACTATTGAAGATGTGTGTCTGTGTTTGGGAGGAGGAAATGGGAAACATGAGAGCTACAGAACAGAAGAGAAGGATATTGGAAAAAGAGTTGCTGTACAGGCAGAATTTGACTGAAGGGCCATGTAACCTACACATCTTGATTTCATAAAATTACCAGGCTTAACTCTGAAAGATGAAAAATAGATATTATTTGGAAAGATTCAAATAAGATTCTTATTTGGACTTGTTCCATCTAAGTTAGGGGGCTTAGCAGTTATTTGCTAACCACCCCCCCTCCAAATACAAAGTATTTTGTTTACTTTTTTAAAATACATATATATGTTAAAAGATACTTAGATTATACAAATGTTACATAAAAATATAAATGATTCCCACATTTGGTTTACTTTTATCATTTTTAAATTTACATTTGTAATTGAGAAAAGGAATTTCAATTAGGACAAAGGAAGAAAGTCTTGACAAACATTTGATCAAATTTTGCAAAAGAAGACTATATTTCTCTCTTTGAGGAATATTTTAAAAATAGGCAGTTAGCCATTTGCCTGGAAAGATGTTGACTTAGATTTAGATTTATTTTACATCAGAAATTGAACCAGGTGACTTCCAAGGCTGTTCCCAAATCCACATGTAATAATTTTAAGAAATAAAATAAAACATCCTTTTCAATAATTCCAGGGATTGCAAAAGGAATTTTTCTTTCGTGAAAGCACTGCCCTTGGGATGAGGACTGGGGAGGAAAGTTGGGTTTCCTGTTCTTCATGGAGTTTGGAATGCAGCGTACAGATGAAGTTAAAGCAGAATGGAAGTCCCTGATGCTCCTCACACACAGCAACAGAAGCAGATGATTCCACACGAAAGAAGGATTAAATGTCTCTGAACGTCATCCAATTTCTTCTGCCTCTAGAACTTCAATTTGACTTAGTTGCACTGAAGAACATTTGATATGGAATTAAAAGAAACAGAGACTGTAATGTCAAAGTGGTTTTTGTCTTGCAGAAGAGAACCTGAGCTTCCTTTAGATAAACCACAACTTCTTTATGAAACCAAATTTGGGGACAAATAAGATGATCTTAAACTCCTCATTCTCTGCCCAGTGCCAATATTTCTCCGTACAATGGTGGTGGCAGTGAGGTTAATGAGGATAATATCTGATCACAATTCACAGGACACATGTTTGGGAACCAGAAGGAGAGATCTCAGTGACAGAATAGAGCTTAATGAGCAAAAATGTGTTTAGCTGCAAGTAAAAAACCCTGACTTACAGTAATATGTTTTTGCAACATAGCATGAAGCAGGTAGTATCTGCTGTTGGTTCAGAACTCCACCATGTTGGAGCTCATCTCTCTCCAATTTCCTTGGCGTTTCCCTCATTGTCTTAAGGTGGCTGCTTTAGACCCAGCCATGTGTCAGTATCTAAGTTAGGATGAAAAGAAATAGAGGAAGGGATCCATCCTAGCCACATCTGATCTCCTTTTATGGAAGAAACAAAAGCTTCCCCAGAAACTTGCCTCAGCTGACTTCTGACGGCATGCATCATATGGCAACCTCTAGCTGCAAGGCAGGCTGGGAAATCCAGGGTCAGATTTGTCATGATCTGCTAGTCATGACCCATCACCTGGGGCTGGCAACACTGCTTTACTACCCTGAACAAAACAAGATTCTGTTAGCAAGGATGAAGGTTGAAAGTATTATGGCAGGCAAAGAAAGAGATCTATCAAATACAGTAACTGGGAAAGAGCAAGAGGTTTATTTTAGAAAAGACTGAATTCCAAGTTCCAGCTGTCCCATATATTATCTTAGGCAAGACAGTTAACCTTAGGTACTCAGGTAAAACAGGGATAGTCATTTTTATCCCTGTGATCACTATGATTATTACATGAGGTAATGTCTATAAAAGTCCTCAGAGATATTGGGTTCCTTGCAATTCCTACCCATGGTCTGTTTATGCAGAGGAGCTTTATGAACACGGACGTCTCTGGCTCTTATTAGAAATTTCTCAAAACAACAAGAGTTCAGTTTTCAATTAGTGGCCTCTTCAGCCAGGCAGCTGTGGCAATCCATTTGTTACAGGATTGGTGGGGATTCCCAGTGCCAAGTAGACAGGCTGCAGTGATGTGTCACTGATAAAAGTTTCTTTGAGATGTTGACTCCATCTGCTCTCTGTGGCCCCCAAAAAACTATAAGAAGCATAGTGCAAATAAATCATACTCAGTATTTGGAAAATGCCTCCTGGAGCTCTCCCATGCAACACAGATAAGCATAATGGTTTTCATGCCCATACCAGTGGAGACCAGACCTGTAGCCTGGGGCAACGTTGAGTTCTGGTCTGGGTTAAAACCCTGGTTATACAATTTAGCGATTGTGTGACTGCGAGCAAGTTACTTACTATCTCTGAGCCTCAGTTTCCCCATCTTTAAATAACAATAAGAATAGAATCTCATAAGGTAGATGTGAGAAATAAATGAGTCAATATATATAAAAGGCTTACAGGAGTAATATTTGCCAAACAATATCTTGCAGACAAATTAGAAATGGTTAGATTGTAATTTAATTTAAACTTACTCCAAAAAAATCAATTGTATTAGTGAAATAGGTTGAATTTCTAAATCACTCTTGGGGGATTATCCTTCAGGCAAAAGAAATTCAAAATGTTGCATTTAGGCTTTGCTTGGGTCCTTTTGAGCCTATGTAGTGTTGACTATATACAGAACATCCATATATCCATATGTCTGCTATTATTGCAGTAAGCAATTTTCGTGCTTTTTCTAAAAAGAAAATGTGACCATGCCATTCCCTTGCTTAGGACTTTTCAGTGGCATCCTTTACCTGATCGCCTTTACATGGCGTACAAATGTCTCCATGATCTGGCTATGCCTGCTTATCATCTGCAACTCCTGTCATATGTTCTAATAACAAAAGTTCTCAAACTTGAGTGTCCACCAGAATTACCCAGAGGGCTTGTTAAAACACAGATTTCTGTGGAAGTGGATGTGGCTCAAGCAGTTGGGTGCCCGCCTACCACATAGGAAGTCCTGGGTTTGGTTCCCAGTGCCTTTTAAACAAGATGAGCAAGACAGCAAGCTGACACGATGGGCTGGCTTGGTGAGCTGACACAACAATATGATGCAACAAGGTGATGCTACGAAGAGACACAATGAGGAAACACAATGAGAGACACAACAATCAGGGAGTGGAGGTGGCTCAAGCGGTTTGGCACCTACCTCCCACATGAAAGCTCCCAGGTTCAGTTCCTGGTACCTCCTAAAAAGAAGATGAGCACACAATGAAAGGACACAGAAAGAAGACAGCAAGCACAAACAACTGCAGGGGCAGGGGGCGGGGGTGAGTGGAGAACTAAATAAATAAAATAAATCTTTTAAAAAACAAATGAACATCGATTTCTGGACCCTGTCCAGACTTTTTTGATTCAGTAGGTGGAACTCGAGAATATGCATTTCTAATAATTCACTCTCATTGGCTTACTTTTTAAAAAAAGAAATCATGACTTTAAAACTGATCTAAAATTCATACTTTTCGCTAGCATGGAATAGTCTTTTCTACTAGAGCTTGAGCTGCTTGAAGTTTAGGAGCTTCTTATTCATCTTTTGTTACTCAAAGCCTTGCCCACTGCCCAGCACATTGTAGGTTCTCAATAACATTTGATGCTTAATTGAAATCCAAGTGAATAAGACTTGCCCTGCATGTAACTCCTTTTACACGTAACCTGTCCTTCAGTTACAAAGACAACAGTGCTGACTCATGAATTACTGGCAGTAACTTTTCTCATTTGTGGTGTTGGGCTGTCCCAAGTTTCTCGGATCCTCAAGATGGCCACCCTCTCACCGAAGTCAACACCTTGAGAAAACTGCTTAAAATGAAATGTGCCCAGTAAAGGCACAAACAGGGGCTTTTTCCTTCTCTGGAAAACCAGTATTCCAGAATGGGGATAGAGCTACAACCTTGTTTCTTTGGAACCATAACGTATCTGCTTCATATTCTCTTACCTAAGCTTTTTCCTTAAACATGCAGGACATATCCACTAATATAATTTTAGATATAATAAAATGTTTCTTTTATTTTGGCTGGCCAGTGCAGTAGGACCAGTGACCACACAAGTGAAAGTGAAATAGCCTTAATATTTCAACTGTGTAGACCTGGGAATAACAATTTGCTGGAAAGTGCATTTTAGCATATATTAGGATCTCTTTGGTGGATGTGATCTGATTTTTTATCACTATTTTACTATATTTTGGCCACTGTCTTACAGTAAAGAAGAGTGCACTTCTTATTAGCAAATGAAAATTGTGGATGGACTCATAGTGAACACTAAAATAACCAAAAGTCTTTGTCTAACTTGAGTGAAGCAGATTTCTTTTTTGCCACTTTCAGTTTTACTAGGGGTCTCATTTATGAGTCCTCTCGTTTTTGAGATCTGATTGTCATCAAACAAGCTTTGGCTCCTTCCTTAACCATACTGAACTTTGGTTTCCTCATTTATAAAATGGGGAATATAATACCTATCTCATAATATTAGAATGAAAATCCAGTGAAACAATAGAAATAAGATTCCAAGCATTGTACCTAGTGCATGCTAGGTACATAATAAATGTTGAAGTAAAAACCTTATTAAACACTTGTTGCATATATAACCTTATGCAAAGAATGACGTGGGATAGCCTAAAGGAGTATATAAGCAAATGATAAGTCAGGGATTGTGTTTATATAAAATTAAATGAAACAAGTCTGTTAAATTCACAAAGGATGACAGGACCAGAATGCAGTGGGCCAGAATTACAGGTATAATACAGTGAAGGCCTGAATGCCAAAGAGGAGTAGAAGCATCAAGGATTTTGAGCTTAGGAGGAGGAGGATTTTGAAAAATTTATTAAGGCTTTTATTTAATGTTATCTGTAGTTGGTGGGAATCTCTGTGACCTTCAGTCAAGGAGAGACTTTCCTCAAAGCCTCAGATTCCTCGTCTATCAAATAAAGGTAATAACAACAACGTTGCGAGGCTCAAATGAAACATAAAGTGTGTGACATACTTTGTGCAACACCTGGATTAATAGGTGCTCAATGAACTGTTGCTATTGTTAATAAAAATAATTCTAGAGAAGTAGAAAAAGCTCATGACCAGCAATCTAGATACCCAAGCCCTATCAAAGATAATGGAAGTAGATGACTAGGAGACTCTAAAAGCCCCTTCAGCCCCAGCACTCTCTCATTCTGGGTTCCATGTCATGGGTCATGACTGGGTTTTGAAAGGGTCACAATTCCTGCCCTCATTACCAGCTGCATAATAGGTGCTGCTGGATGCCTTTCCAACCCACAGGTGACTCACCACCTTGGAAGATACTGCATAAGGTGCAGAGAAGATGGGTTTGTGGAAATTGAGATCTGAGTGATTTGGGTTTGAATTTTGGCTCTGCCATTTACGAGGCTGATCTTGGGTAAGTTACTTAACCTCCCTGAGACTCAGTTTCTGCATGGTGCCAAGAAATTTGTCTCCAGCCCCTTCCTTCCATGCATGACTTGCTTCTCCTTAGGTCCTTATGGGTCTGTTTTTCTTTCGATCCCTCACTTCCATCTTTTTTTTACTAGCACCCTCATGCAGTCCCAGAGCTACTCATTGCTATTCTGTCCTGTTCCCCACAAGAACAGAGAAGCTTGCTGTGCATATTTTTCATCCCTCTACTTTTGCTTCCTAAGGTTTATATTTTCCATTCTCATGGGCCAGCACTCCTGAGCTAAAGTAGTGCTGCTGTCATTTTTGTGTATTTATACAAAGGCTTTATGGAGATATGACCTTCATCATTTCAGTGAGAGCAGTTTCTCTTCATTTTTAAGTGAGACTGGAGTTTGAGTAAAAACCAAGTAAAACAAGAAAAAAACCCAATCATATATTAAGTTCTGAAAAGAGCAACGAGAACAACATAAGATTAGTGTGATCACTCCACACAAATAGAGCAGGCATACTAAAAATGATTGTAAGAACAACTCTTAACCGAAATTTACAAACAAGTATGGTCCCCCCTCAGGTCTAACCAGCCAGTCTTATTCCAGGAGCCACTGAAATCAGAAAACCTTGAGCTAGTGAGTGGGGAAGTGTGAGAAGAGAACTTTGTAAAATCCTCTGTCAACAGCTAAGATGAGAGACTGACATTTTTAAAAGACAGAGGAGGGAAAAGGTGAGAAGCCAGACTAACAGGAAGATAGCAGCAGAGTGCAACCTATGATTTCAACTTAGATATGCACCTTAGTTGCCAAGACAGCGGCATCTGAGATATCTTGGGAAGAAACAACATCCTGGATTGATGGGTTAGACATGGGGGGGTGGGGGTTGTGGATCCAAAAACAGCCCATCCATCCTGCCCCGACCCTGGTAAAGTCTGTGCCACTCAGATGGGAGTTCAAAGAGGCCCACTCTCAAGCAAAAATTCCAATTTGGAAGCTAGAGGTTGCCTGGATTCTTACTCGGCACTTCTGCCCCTGCCCATACCTAAGTTTGTCCACTGTTTTGACTTCTTTTTATACGTTTCATTATTTGTAAATTGTCCTGAAGTCAAATTCAGGACTTGCCCATTATTAAATTCTCCACCATGGCTATGAAGGCTTTACACAACTTGCGCTTCTTAAATGTTTCTTAAATTGGTAAATAAAATCAACAATGCTCAGGGATTTCAGAAACCAGGACCGCGTGATTTTAGGTATGATGGAATCTTTCCATACTGTAAATATATGTGGGAAGCCATATGAAGAGGTGAGGAAAGCCGCCAGCTTTGACTTAGACTTGGTTCTAAGTGCTGAAGCTACTCTTTGCCACATGACCTTGGGTGAGTTGCCTTGGCCACATGTTTTCAACTTTGGGTTCATCCCTGAGCCATCTGTCTCCAAGCCTCAGCCTCCTCATCTCTATTGTGAGGACTGTGACAATAACTACCACGTAGAATAATAACAGTATCTATTTAAAAAACTGACCCCGCAATAAGAGTGAGTCCCTCATAATCCTTGGGAGGATTAAATGGGAATCATGATTATACAGCTCTTTGTACCTTGTTAAATGAGAGCTATTAATAATAACAATAACAATGGCATTACCATTCTCAATGACCCCTTAGATTTTGGATTTCTCTCGAGTGGCGATTTTACTGGCATACGGAACAAAATAATGACAAACTCCAAAGAAGTGCCCCAGAATCTTCTTGAGCCCTGGGGTCATTGTTTCTGCCGTGTTAAGGTGAAGTCATGTTTTGATCAAGGTCCTTTCAACTTTTTAAATAAAAAATACCTAAAGTTAGGCCATTTAACATATGTTTAAAATCTCTGTGATTGTTGAAGGTGTTATGGAGTTGTTGTGGAATAATAGTAGTTACCGTTTATGACCCCTACCACGAGCCTTGCCCTGTGGTGGGCACTTTACAACTAACACCTCACTGAATCCTCCAAGGGCCAGGATTTCAGCTCCATTTCACAGATGGAGGAGCTTAAGTTCAAACGAGTTAAGTAACGTGCACCCGTTGCAGGGCCATGATTTCAACTGAGCTCCCACTTCAAAGCCCGAGCACTTGCTGGAACTAGAATATTCGCCATCAGGATCTGTTCTCAGGTGACTTGCCCAGAGGTTTGGCAGTACCCGACCCCATCCCCCCGTCGGCGCCCACCAACCCCATTTCAGCAGCCACAGCGCCACAGTACAAGTTGTTCTCCAAGATTCTGCTGCCGAACTTTAACCCTGTTCGGAAATACCGCTGTAAATTATTCATTTTGAAAGTTGGATAATGTACTTGATGCATCCAACATTCACAGTAAACAGCAATATTTTGAGAGTACATGCTGCGTGCCAGGAAATAACCTCATTTATCGTAATTTCCCTCCTTCTCTGTACACACATCTCCTTGTTCTTTTGGCACTTGCATGCCTGTCTCTCCCTCATTGAACACACATGATGTGTGGTAAGGGTCTAAGGGAACAAGTGCTCTTGCAAACATTCCCTAATTTTTAATGATCCTAAACTATTCTCTGGTGTCTGCTGAGTTTGGAAGACCAGGATATGGAAAAATATACCTTTGGCTCACATATTGGAAAGAATGAGTGCAGTGAACATTCACAATTACCTTCAGTTCTTCTCCCACCAATAAACCTTTATGGAGCTCCTGTGATGTGCCAGGCACTGTGCTAGACTGATAGAGAAATTAGGAGGCATAGACAACCTTCCCTTGAGGAGCTTTCAGTCCTACGGGGAGGTAGGCACAAGAGTTTCACTCCAATATGGTAAGTGCTGTAATAGAAACGTGCGCAATGTACTCTGAGAACACCTGGGAGAGACTGTGGAAAAGGCAGGGAAGGGTGCAGGCAAAGCATATACCAAATGTTTTGGTTAAGTACAATGTCTCAGCTAAGTAGAAGAAATTTGGTATTACTACAACACTGGTTCTCAAAGCATTGTCCCTGAAACTATATCTTTTTTTTTTAATAATATATTTTTTTATTTTAAAAAGATACTTAGATTACATAAATGTTACACAAAAGATATAGGGATTCCCATATGCCCCGCTCCCCATACCTCCCACACCCTACCACATAAACATCCTTCATCAGTGTGGCACATTCATTGCAATTGATAAACGCACCCTGGGGCTTTGCCATTAAGCATGGACCATAGTTCACATTGTAGTCTACACTCTCTCTCACACAGTTCTGCATGTTGTGTGATGATGTAAAATGGCTCATATCTGTCAATGCAATGTCATTTAGGACTATTACCAATTCCCAAAAAAGCCCCCATATTACAACTGTTTTTCCCTCTCCCTGCCCCCAGAGTCTTCAGTTGCCAGTGGCACCACATCAATGTTGTAATTTCTTCCATTGTTAGAATCACAATATGTCTATAGTAGAATATCAGTAAGTCCACCCTAGTCCATTGTTCTTTCCCCAATCCTGAGGATTCTGGGGTGGTGGAATTCACAGCTGCGTGGCAAACTATTTTAAATAAAAAAACAAACAAACAAACAGTAAGTCTTGTTTTGAAAGAAAAGTTTTTGAAAAGTATTTTATTGTCTTAAGGTCACTTGCACTTGTCTCTAGCTTTCTTGATCACTTATGTAGCTGGTTAACAAAACTGTGTCTATCAGATTGAGCAAATTCTAGATGATATTTGTCTGAGTCCTAGAAATGGTAGTCACCAAGGACCACACAGGCACAGATGTCCAGAGAATGGAGGCATTGCTATCACACAGCACTGTTTGTCAAGCTGCACCTTGGGCCCCCGTCAGAGCCCTTTGAGAGCTCAAGACAAGTGGCTGATTAGGAGGGAGCAGCAAAGAAAAATAAAATGCTCAGCCGCAGGCTGGTGAAGAAGGAGAACCGCACATTTTGCTTCAGCGTCAGATCTGATCTGGACCTTGGCACCAAGAGATAACTGTGAACTGACACGCAGTGTTTACTACTCAGGCTGCTAGCAGACAACAGTTAACAGATCAAGGCTCCTGGGAGCAGCAGCCGGCTGTCCCCAAAGTACTTTAATCCTGGCCAATGGGTTCAGGCAATGAATGGCTCACCAGGGAGAGCTGGGTTTCACTGTGAGCAAGTGTTTAAATCCAGGCTTAAAGAAGTTAAGTGCATTGTCCTCAGTCCTATTGCACTTTGATAAGACGGCTGCTACAGGGTAAAAGAGAGTGAAAGTATATTTGAGATTTCAGCTCCCACATTTTTAAGGTTGAGAATTCCCGAAGTTGAAATTTCTGATTGAGTTCAGAGCAGAGAATAATGCCAGACTGGGTTTATATTGTGCATTTTCCTTCAAAATACTCTTGAAAGATTGCCACATTTTTCTCATCATGACCCTAAAACTATCCACATAAGTTATCTGATGGGAAAAAAATTTGAAAAGACACAGTCTGTTTAAATGACCCATTCAAGGTCACCTAGCAAGTGAGTAACGGAGTCAGGAATAAAACCCAGATATGCCAGCTCTTTTAGCCTTTGTCAAGGACCAGGCTAAGTTTATTACTTTATTTTTGTATTTTCAGGAGCTACAATTTAGCCTACAGTAAACTCCTATCTTGGGGAGCAATGCGATTGGTCAATTCATAAAGTGGGCAATTCACAGCAGCAAAAATGCCCCTCAACATGAGAATAAGAATAAAAGCTTCTACAATATTAACCCCCACCTCACATTCTCGTCTCAGCCAAGCAATGACACTCTCTCTTTCAGGCTGGTGTCAAGCACCACAAGTACTAGATGTCTCTGGGTTGCCTTTAAGACAAAGAACTTGGAAACGAGACTGGGCCAGGGCATGTTGTTCTTGGGTAAGGAGGAGGGAGACCAAGGGTGGGCAGATGATGCATTATAGGAAACCCCCAACCCCTCCCAATCCTGGTTTCGTTGGGCTTTCCCAAAAGCTATTAATGTAAGAGCTCTTTGACCAAAGTCCTTGACACAGAGTTCTACTGGGCAGTCATGGTAACATCAAGTGGATATAGTAGTGAATTAAACAGCCACGTTTACTCAGTGCTGTGGACTTTTTCAGGGGTGGAGGATTATAATTCTGTAAAACATGCTCTGGCAAAGAGTTATATTTAGGGTTTGGATGTTTGATTCTGCTCCATGGCCTTGTTCTTCCACCTGCCTATTTGTTTAGGGCTGGCCTTACACATGGATTTTGGTTCTCCTTGCACAGGGTGGGTCATTTTCTGAAATTGTACATTCTGATGTCTTGTGGGGTCTGGGAAAGGGGATATGGGTTTAGGGGATATGCATTATGTAAAGTTGAGTTCAACAAATGTTTGTTGAGCACCTGCTATGAGGCAGGTACTGGCATAGGTATTTAAAGACAGTCCTTGTATTCTAGAAGTTAACTAAGTTAGTGATGAAGACAATAAACACGGGTGAGTACAGAGGTGAACACACCAGAGTCTTGACTTGTGTCTTGAGGGGATAAACCAGCCACACAGAGCACCGGGAGGGGAGAGCCTGCGTCACAGCCTGAACAAAGCCCCGGAAATGAATAATGGCATCAGGGGCGCAGACAAAGATGTTAGGACTAAGGAAACGTGGGCCAAAGGTTAGAAAGGTGTCACAATAGCCCCGTTTCTTCTTCTGCAATATAAGAGGGTGGACACTAATCTTTGCTTTCTCTGAGCACATTTCCCTTGGAGAGGGTAGTTTACAGGCGAGGCTTACCCAGGTCTGTGTGCCTCCAAGGCCCTTTGTTTTGTTTCCTTTTGTTTGTTTTTTTAACAAATCAATTTTATTAATACATATTAATAAAGCATATAATTCATCCAATGTGTGCTATCAATGGTATTGGTATAATCACATAGTTGTGCATTCATCATTTCAATCATTATTAGAGCATTTTCATTATTTCAATAATAAATAAACAAAAAACACACAAACAAACAAATAAGAAAATTCCTCACTTCTATCTGCTTCCCCGCTGTTCATAGCTGCTATTTCTGGCTATTCTTGCACAATTATTTATTTGCTTATCAAGCACTTTTATTGAGATATATTCACATACCATATGATCTATCCAAAGAGTATAATCAATGGCTTTTAGTATAACCACAATGTTGTACATTCATCCCAAAAATTTTAGAACCCTTTGTTTTTAATCATTATATTTTCTGCCTGTCAAGACAGATGGAATTATCCTAAAGAGTAGAGAAATCTAAAAGGGGTGCTTTAGACGGAGAGACAGCTGTCAGCTCTTTGGCTCTTGCGACACTGCTCCTTAACAGTATGTTTTGGAGCCCTATTAGTTTCTTCTCCCAACCTGAAGCATAGAACCTTCAGGGAGGCTTGAGATTCCCCTAGAGTCTAGAGTGGCCTCCATGCAACAAGCTGGGAAAAATAAAATCAAGCAAAAAGCTTGAACTGTGATGGAGGTGGGAAGGGAAGGGAAGAACATGATTTGAGAGCCACTGGGGAGTTACTAAGTACAATCTGTCCAAATCTTTGAAATAGCACTGCCTCCCTTCCTCTCTCTTTCTTTCTCACACACTCAGTGGACTGCATTTCATAATCCTGCCAACACTTAAATCCCTTTTGCTTCCTAGACTGTCCAGAGTAATTGATAATGCTGATGCTTTAGTAAGCAATGCTATTCTTCAAGTCAGTTTGGAACTAATACTTCATCAAGGGCCCACTGTGTTCCCAGGGATAGCAGAAATCAAGTGAAATATAAAACCCAGGCCCTGACCACTTCTGGTCCCAAAAGATTGCTTGGTACTTCTCACAGGATGGAAGCCTTCCTGTTTCTGGCATTAATCCTTGTTTATTGGCCAAGTTCCAATGCAGGTAATTACATTCTCCCTTACCCAAATCCCACTGGCAGGTTTAGGCCTTTTGTATGTCTTCTTGCAATCTTTGGTTCTTGTAGTATTTTGCTCTTAACACGGCATTTTTCTGAAGGGATTTTGCCTTTCATTGAGAGGACAGAAATGGGTGGACCCACCACCGGCATTATGTATTTTCCTGAGAATAATTGTAGGACAAGGTTAAAGGTAGTGATGCTCACCAGAGCAGAACCCTAGAAAATGAAGACCTCACGTGGTCCCGGATCCAGTCCCTTGCCCTCAGGTAGCCACAATTAAAATAGTGATGTTTTTATTTACTTCTTGATACAGAAGGTCCAGAGTTAGACAGCCAGTTTTATCCCTCCTCTGGTGAGTCATTCTAATTTATTGTCAAACGAAACCTTTACTTCTTGGAAGTTGCTACTCCATCCTGTGTTTCTTGTGCTTGATTGACAAATGGGTTATTGTTCAGTTCCCTGTGGTTAAGATCTAGATTTTACTTTGGGCTAGAGGGATTACAGAGATTTTTTGTTATTCAGATGCAAAAAATCACTAAATATACCAGCAATTTCCCAGTAATTACATTTCAAATGTCACCTGACCCTCAAGACGTGATCAAGTATGCAATTCAAGAAGCATTTATCAAACACCTGGTGGGAGGATGGCATAAAAATAGATGTAAATTAAAGTTGTGGCTCTGCCACCTTCCATGTATGGAACCTTGGTGAAATTAGCTAACATTTGCGTGCTTAAGTTTTCTCATCTGTACATTGAGGATGATAAGAATACTATTTCTTAAGACTGTTTTGATGATTAAATGAGAGAGTGAATGGAAAGCCATTATCATCAACATCATCATCATTATCATTATTAAACACATTATGTTAAGCAAACATATTATGGAATTAATCTAGAAGATAGTAAAATATTCAGAAAAACTTTTGAATAAGATGAGGACACTAAGATGACTAAGCTCAATATGCTTAGGGTCTAATGAAGGAGTCATATTCTTTTTCACTGCTGTAATTCTAACACCTAGATCCATTCCTGGCATGTAGAGTGGACAACCAATAAATATTTGTTGATTGAATAAACATGTAAAAGACTTCAACATGAACACACAGAAAGGAAAGTATGAACAAGCAGAATTGGAGCTTCATGGATAAATTTGAATTTGATCTGGATCTTGAATAATGGATATGATTGTGATACACAGTGAAGGAAGTGAAAGGCATTTAGTTCATTTACTGGAATAGTGCTTCCCAATCTTTTTCGGGTCATAGCACATAAAGAAAATGATAATATGTATGCAAGACACTGACCAAAGGCAATTGAATATAATCCTCAAGAGAACAGGGACTTTGTCCATTTTGGTCAACTTGGTTTCCCCAACACCTAGGATAGTACCTGGCACATTTTTATTGAATGACAGCAGAGGGGGAAAGAATAGGCAAATAAATACTTAATGTTGGGCTGTTAAGGGCAAGATTGGGGCCATTGGAGAAGAGGGTTTATGAAGAATTGTGGATAGAAGCTAGAAGGGCAGATTGGAGGTAGATCCAGGAGACTTTTGAATGCTGTGTCTGATTGATCTTCATTCAGTAGGGCATGGGATCCATCAAAGATTTTGGAATAGAAAGCTCTTTATAAGGAAGACAACTCTGTATCAAGGATGGAGTGACAGAAGTCTGGGAGAAGAAAGTTAAGAAGGTGGCCGTTTCCATCGTGTGAGTGGGAGACAATTAGATATTAAAGTAAGGCAGAGGGAATGCAAAGGAAAGAGATGAATTTGACCCTTAAGTTCAGAAATATTGAATAGGACATCACTGGATTGAAAGAAATGTGATGAGATAGAGGAAAAAGGCAAGGCAAGAGCCATACTACTAATTGGCCATGTCACCTTAGAAAGTGTACTTAACCTCTCTCTGCTTGTTTCCTCATCTACAGAATGAGAGATCTGCACTATTCCTTCAGTCTCATTAATTTCTAATATTCTAGAATTATCTAAAATTCATTAAACTCCTGATGAATTAGCAAGGCCTCTCTTCCTCACTCCCACCCCTTCTCCACCTCAGGCAGTGGTGACATTTCAGCTTCTTACCTTGGACTCCCTTGGTCTCTTGAAAAATTAACACTTCATTAAAGTACAGTGGATAAGTCCCTAGGCACAGGGTGGAATAATCTCGCCCTCCTACATCTGAGGAATAGTCATCTGGAATATTTGGTCCTTTGGAGAGATTCCTGGCATAGACCCTTTCTTTTCTTATGTGAAGGAATTTTGTCTTATTCTCTTTTGTCAATCCAAGCCTCGTACATAATAACTGCTGGGGTGGGGGTGGGGCGGTGTAATGAGGGATGAATGAATGAATGAATGAATGAGCTGATGATGTGGAGACATTCCTTGGATTACATCTTTTTTTTTTTTTTAAAGATTTTATTTATTTATTCATTTATCCCCCCCTTGCTGCTTGTGCTCGCTGGGTCAGCTAACCACGCCGCGCGGGCGGGCTTGCCTTCACCAGGAGGCCCCGGGAACCGAACCCGGGGCCTCCCATATGGTAAACGGGAGCCCTACTGATTGAGCCACAGCCGCTTCCCAGCTTGGATTACATTTTACTGGCCACTGGGAAGTTACAGTCAAAGGCATTTTGACAGGAGATGGGAAATATCCTCTTTTGTTTTATCTGTCTTCAAGAACTCTCAAGAATATAAATTATTTTCTTAACCTTTGTGTTCCTATAGCTATTGCTGTTTATTTGATGTTGCTGCTCAGCCTTTCCCATCCACAAGTGGTTACCTACCTAAGATCATTTAAAGGCTGAGGAATCAACTGTGCCGTCCTTTTCTGATAGGACTAGAACACCTACAGTTATGTGCACAGACATTCCATCAGCAGTTTCAACACAGATTTTCTAGGATAGTGACCTAGAATGAGTTAACAAGCACCAACACATTTGCTAAGCTTAGAAGAATACTCTGTTATTATGTGGCAATTGGTAAAGAACTTATTAATTAAGGGTATAAGATAGAGAGAAATCTCCCAGGAGGCAAAAAGCCATTACAAAGACATTGTGGAACCAATCTAGCAGTTAATGGAATACTCACAGATTCTTTATAAAAATAAAATTAAAAAGAGGGGGGGGCACTTTTCAAAACAATAGGTATCTTCAGATTAATGATAATGAATATTAGGGGGAAATTTATCAAAAGGCAAGTAAAACCTAAAAACAAAACCAGAAAACATCATAAGTGTTTGTTTTAATACAATCCAATCTTTCTAGTGTAATATCTCTAGGACCTACATAAACACATCTTCACACCACCACAAAGCATAAAAGTAAATTGAGATGGAAATCGAAATCAAACTAGTGTTGCAAATGAGAATTAATCGTACATTTGCTTTTGTTCTGAGACAGGGGCATGAGAGGAAAAATATATAACTCATTTGAAATGACTTTGAGTTGTTTGCTTGAGAAATAATTATCAAATTAACAAGAAATGCCAGGCTTTCTCTCCATTCTCCTTCTTGAATAGTAAGTTTTCCTTCCACAGATCATCTCATCATGTGTTTTAGAGAGGGATTTGGTGAGGATTACCCAGAAACTGGTTCTTCTGGGGTGGTGATGGAGCTCTTACATGCCCGCTCTATTAAGATGTTAATCTGGAAGGACTTGAAAGCTCCATTCCTACGGGCCAGCTGAAACAATCCACCCAACCATACACTATCACGAAGCTCATACCACAGGACTCAGTCTCTTGAGCCCCCCTGAGCCTTTCATTGTTCAGCCAAAACCATAGACTTGAGAAATATCTTCATCAGAGTAACAGCATATATTTTAAGAACATGAGAATGAGAAAAATCAGGGACAATAGCCTGTTTACTTTGGAGTTCAAATCCAACCTAGCCAAAGCCTCACAGAATAGATGTAAAGATCATATAAGGTAAGGTATACCATACATACTGTAAAGGTGGTGTTGAAGATGATGATGTTATGGTGATGATTTATTAGCTCAAAACCATTACCTTAGTCTGTCTTACAATAAATGATGTCTTTGCAATAAATGATAGTCAAAATGAAAAGACAACTCTTTGAGAAGCAAGTTTCACAAGAATGTAAACAATTATCATAATAGATATAGTTCAATAGTGCTGATAAACACTGTTAAACAATACCTCTATGTGCCTTCGACTTTTAGGCAAATTGCAAATCACATTACTAGAGGTTCATAACACCAATGAGAATCTATTACCAAGAAATAGCCATTCACTGCAATGTCCAGCCTTCACAGACACATCCCTACACCACAGCTTATTCTTTTCCTAGGCTTGCCTCACTTCTACAAGGATTTCCGTCACTGTCCTGGAGTTCAATGTCTTTTCCTATATTCTTGTTCTACATGCTTACCTTTTGAGTACCATTCTACTTGATGAAAAAGATAGAAGCTAAATGGAGTTGAGTAACTTGACTTTCTTTCTGTAACCTACATGCTAAATATTACACCAAACACCACAAGACACGTCTCTTTTATCTTTGTCCTGCTGTCTCCAAATATAATTTTCTTTTACTACTCTTTCCAGTTTCGTGAGTTTTGCCTCATTCTTAGCACCAGTCTTCCTAGCACTGTCCTTTTGAATTTTTCTATTTGAATTCACCAGAGAGTTCTTTTTGTAGTCAGTTACACTGGTTTCTTTAGACTTACCTCCCAACACTATTATATTATATATATATTTATCATTGCATTGCTTATCATTGTTAGACTACAAGTTTCTTAGTGTCTACCAACTGCTTTGAGTATCCTTTAGGATCTTTCTTAGACTCTTTTGTTCATAAGGTTAATTAATGCTTAAGAACTTGCTTATGGAGAATCCCTATCTATGCTTGAGACTTTCTTTGTTGATACCGCAAAATTTCATTGTAGTACTTTGTACTTCTTTGTCATAATATCCTGATTTCTTTACCTATTTATGCCTTAGGACTTTTAAACTTTCTGTTCCCTCTGCCTGGAACATTCCCCCATGTTCTTTTATTTTATTTTTTTTTAAGATTTATTTAATTTATTTATTTCTCCACCCCACCCCGCCCCCTCTTGCTGTTTTGAGCTCACTGTCTACTCTCTGTGTGTTCTTCTGTGTCTGCTTGTCTTCTCTTTAGGTGGCAGCAGGAACTGATCCTGGGACCTTCCGGAGTGGAGAGAGGCATTCAATCTCTTGCACCACCTCAGCTCTCTGGTCTGCTGCGTCTCTTATTGTATCTCTTCTGTGTCTCTTTTTGTTGCATCATCTTGCTGCTCCAGCTCTATGCATGGGCCAGCTCTCCTGCATGGGCCAGCTCGCTGTGTGGGCCAGCTTGCCTTTAGCAGAAGGCCCTGGGAATCGAACCCTGGACATCTTATATGGTAGATGGAATCCCAATCCCTTGAGCCACATCCATCCCACCCACCCATCCCCTACTATGTTCTTTACCTGGCTGCCTCCTTCTCATTTTTTGGCCTCAGTTTAAATGTCATCTCCTCAGAGAGGCTCTCTACAATTACAATAATTAAAGCATCCCTCAGTATACATGTGCACGTGCATGCGCACGTGCACACACACACAGTATCTCATCACCCTACTTATTGTTTTCATGACATTTAACCTGATTTGTAACTACCATGTTGATTTATTTGCTTCTCTGTCCCCACTCACCCAGCCCACCAACTACCACTTGGACCCTGTCCATCTTGTTCACAGATGATTCCAGTTCCTTTCAAAAGTTAAATGAACTTGTAAGTCTCCAGTAGAATCTAGGGATTATTCCAGACTTCTCATTTTATAGACAAGTATTCAAAGAGGTGAAATAATTTGTACAAGGTTTTGTTTTTTAGGAAGTGGTCAAGCCAGGAGTAGAATTGATGTCTTCTGACATCAATTAAAGATTGATGTCATTCAAGATTCTCTTCCCATGGGCACTGATCAACTTGTTGGTCCACCTTCCCCATTATTGACCAACTTGAAGTCTCCACACCAGCCAACCAAGCTACCAACACATAGCTTATATCCTAAGAACCGTGACAGTAAATCCCTGCTATCCCTGCTGCACTAAGCAATCTCCCCACATCCAACCCTACTCATAGAAGTCATATGCAAAAGAGCTTACCTTTCTGAAGTTTTTCTTGAGCAATCCTACTCAACCCTAGTCTTATCCGGTGCTCTGTAAATTGTTTAGCTGCCTGTTTTCCTGCTTTTCTGCCTAAATCGTAGATTAGGGACTCTAATATCTTTTTTGTTTTTAAGAGAAGTAGGTTTTTATGTAGGTTTACAAAAAAATCATGCAAAACATACAGAATTCCCTTATACCTACCCCCATTAACATTTTGCATAAGTGTGGTACCTGTGTCCCAATTAATGAGAGAATATTATTATAATTTTACTATTAACTATAATCTATAGTATCTTTTATATTTACTCACCATGATACACTGAAAAAAAAAAATGGCTAGCAATATTTTGTAGCCCCTCGTCTGAAGAGGTGGAGTCTACTTCTCCACCCCTTGAAGCTAGGCTAGCCATTTCACTTGCTTTGGTCAATTGAACATTAACAATTATAATGTGACTAGAAGCTCAAAAAGTGCTTGTAGTTTGAGGGTGTGCCCTCTCTTGCTACAACTGGAATCCTGAGACCACCATATGAAAAAGCACAGCTAGCCTGCAGGAGAGGCCACTAAAAGGAAAACCAAGGGGCCTTAGCTAACTGCCTGCCAACTTCCAGGCATGTAATTGAGGCCATCCTAGACCATTGGCCTCCATCCTATGTGCCAACTGATGGCAGATGTATGAGTGAGCCCAGGAGAAAGCAGCAAAAAATTGCCCAAACGAACCTAATCCAAATTTCCAACCAACAGAATTGTGAGCTAACAAATGAATTTCATTTTAAGTTACTACGTTTTGAGATGGTTTGTTACATGGCAAAGGCTAGTTGATACACTCCTTGTACTTCCTCCATTGTTTTCCAGTTGTCTCTATTTGCTGCTTCTCAAGAGCATTTCCCTGGTGAATGATCCATTTATGCTCATCTTACAGAGAAGGAAAATCAATGTCAAGAGGCTTTCCAGTACTGATACCCTGACATTCTTAATTCTTCATATCCCAAACATTAAGTATAAATCCTCCTTAGACCCTTTCCTAGAGAGCAGCTACTGAAAATATTTAGAAAGGAATTTGGAAGTTAAGGACCTGCAGACAGCTTATGAAACCTGGACTTCAAAAACTATCAGCATGAGCTTTAGTAGGGTTCATAACATGAATAAAGCCAGAATCCAAACTTATTTACCTCTTGTTTTCTAACCAGCATCTATCAGCTTTGCACAAAACACCTAGGCTTTTCCAAGTCTGGCAATCCCTGGAACCCACTCAAGAATCCTCATTTATAGTATATATTGGTCATCTTCTACGTGTTAGGTACTGTGCCTGCCACTTTCACATCTATTATCTCTACCCCCACAATAACCCTGTGTGGGGGAAGTTAAGCCTGGAGAAGTTAAGCAAGTAGCCCAAGACTGCACAGTCAGTAAGGCCCCAGAGAACTGAAATCCAAACCAGGGTGAGCTTAGGCACTCTCCTCCACCACTTACTTCTTTTGGATCGACTGCAAGACAGTTTCTAGTTTTCTTTCATATATTAAGAACATAGGTTTTTAGCCTCACATTCAAATGATACCTTCAGAGACTGCATGTATCAGAATATAAGTGAACAGCTTAAATTTGTTACCCTTGGTATATCCCTATAAATGCCCCCTGTTCTTCCACAGCATTTACTTTTGAACCCAAGTTTTTAAGAGGCCAAGAGAATACTCTTAGCATATGAAATGGAAGAATTTTTTTCCTAACTCAGGGTAAAATAGAGTATAATAGAACCACATCTCTGAATTAAGTTCCTAAAAACCTCTTAAAGGAGAGCTCAATATTTAAAAATGTAACAGAAGTCAGCATTGAAGCAACAAAGAGTCTTTATAATTAATTTTATGTTACCAATAATAAAGCAATGGCCAGCACGCACATCTCCATCAGTGGCATTTTGCACATCTTAAATTAGTAAAAATGGGCACTTCCTTTTAATTTAATTGATCATCTTTTACCTGCTAGTAATGTTTTAGTATCTCCCTTCCCCCCTTGGTTACAGTCTTATAAAATCATTTCATTTTGTTGTATTTAATGGGCATTTGTTTACTGTCTGCTTCACATCCAGATGCCATTATAATTCTGTGCCTTCAGAGTCTTGCTTCCTGGAATGGCCTCCCAGTTCCTCAGACTGTGCTGATGTTTAGGTATGTTCACACCCCCTCCTTGACAACTGGCACCTGGCCTTAATCTTCCTTGAATCCCAATGCCTGGGACAGTCCCTGACTCCCATGGAACTTTGACAAGTGTTTGTCACATTGAATCATACTTTTTGTATCCCCACTTTATCCACTACTCTGCTTTGCACATAGAAGGAATTCCCTAAATATTTGTCAATTGCTTAATGAATAGAGGAATGATTGGAATGTCCAGACTAAAGACTGCTAACCATGACTGTAGGCAGAATTTAGAGGCAGGAGATCAATGATAATTTCCTACTTTCATTTATTGTAGAGAGATGAGAATTAGTTTCCTTCATCAATTCCTTTGACCCCTTACCCCAAATTAGGTATCTAAGCCTGTTAAAATGAGCCAGTTTCTTTCCATGCAAGGCCAATTTCTGCCAATTTACATATCAGCCATTTTAAGAATCACAGCATCCTGAACTACCTCAAACACAGCTTAGCGTTGTTTCAGTCCCTTGAAAACACTGGTGTTCTAAAGAAGCTAAATAGTGGAATCAAATTCAGGATAAATTACCACAAAGAAAAAGAAATAGTGGCAGGAATTCTCCCTTGGCAGGTTATACCTACAAGCTAAAATTTATGCATCTGCATAAGATATATCATTTTTTAAAAAAAACTAATTTCCCTTGAATTAGGACCAGTTCTAAGTTTATCCCTCTTGTACCTGCTTGGACCAAACTCTTGTCTGAAATGAAGTCATCTACGTGTCTGTGCTGGGCGATCAAGCAGCACCAGGACAGCACAAAAGAGATGAGAAAAGAGCAAGGAAAAGGGAATATGTCACATCTTTACCACAGGGAAACGGTGCAAAACATCTAATCACAGCAGCGCCAGAGAACTTGAACCTGTCCAAAAAGATCCCCGGCTCTCCATGTTTAATTGCCGTTGATGGCTGCTGGGCAGTCATGCATGACAATGCCTGCGTGTCCCACAGCTCCCTGCCTGTGCTCATTCCTGTCAGCTTTCACTCCAGGTGATGAACATGGTTCCTCGACCATGTGAGGGGAGTCTGGGCCAGAAGGCGGGGTATGGGGGGGCACTGGGGAAACCTGTCATGGACACAGAGCAGCTTGTACTCCAATAACCGAAGTGTAGACAAAGGTCTTCACTTTTATAGCAGAAATGCTACGGCCAGCTTCAATCCTTCACTTCTTTTCCCCGAGTGTGCAGCACATATATTTTCCTTGAGAGGGAAAAAAACTAGGCCACACCGTGCAAACGGGTAGGTCATCTGTGACCCAAGGTATGTCAGTTGGAAGTATGTGGGTTTCCTGTTTGCTTATGTTTGAGCACATGCTTGAGGTTGGAAAGAGAAATTTGAATTCTAATTAAATACCAAAAGGCATTATCATTTTTTTGGTGACTTGATGCTTTTAAACCTCTTCCTTTTGTCTATACAAAAGAGCAGAGTCATATTTCTACTGATTCCAATGACAAGAAAAACTCTCCCTCAGTCTTGGGGGAAAAGATGCTCTATTAAGTCTAGTGTGGTGTTCATAAATGGAAGGAATTCATCAATCCTTATACAGCCTAAGCATTCACTGAGTCTGTGCATTGAGTCTAGAACTTCTCTGGAGTTGCAGATCCCCCAGTTAGCTGCTTCAAGACCCCAATCAGTGAGAAACCTCAAAGCACAAAAGATCCCAGTAAGAACAAAATGGTGCAGTTGAGCTTAGTAACAACTTTGCAGAAAGTCTATCATTTGCTTACACCCTGTGAAGTGTTGGGAGGAATTTAACTTCTATGAGCTTTAATTGCCTCATCTCTAAAAATAGACATTTCTACCTCATGGGGATGCTGTGAGGATTAAATGAGCTGATGTCTACTTATACGCTTCCTCTCAGATAAATAGACAAACTGCAGGCACGTAAGGACAAGGGTTTGTGGTCTATTTATTTTGGTAAATTTACTGATAGAGTATAATGGTCAAGTGTACAGGCTCTGAAATTAGGCCTGGATTTGAATACTGACTCTTTTACCAACTAGCTGTTTAATCTTGTGTTCATATTTTTATCTTAAACATAGAGGTAATCATTCTTACCGGATGGGGTCATTTGAGAAAAGGATGAGATGATGTACTTAAAAGACATGACACATTGGGAAGCGGCTGTGGCTCAGTCAGTGGGGCTCCCGTTTACCATATGGGAGGCCCTGGGTTCGGTTCCCGGGGCCTCCTGGTGAAGGCAGGCCCGCCCGCACGGCGTGGTTGGCTGACCCGGCGAGCACAAGCAGCAAGGGGGGGATGGATGAATAAATAAATAAAATCTTAAAAAATAAATAAATAAATAAAAGACATGACACAGTAAGTGCTCAATAAATGGTAGGTAGCTCCTAGCTCCTAGCTCCTAACATGTATATGCTTGTATGTGCAGAACACAAATTTAGAAATAAGTCTCTGATATTGAAAATTAAGTCATCCATGGCAGGAATATGGTTGTTGTTGATAGGCAATTTGACATAAACTGTGTTGTCAGTATCTTATTATTTTCACAGCAAGAACCAAAACCAAAGAATGGGAGAAAGTAATTTCATGTCATTATCATAAAGACTCTTTTACCCAACAATAAAAGTAGTTTCAAATATTTGAGATTATATAAACAATACCTGCTCATTGTGAAAATAAAAAATAAGGAGCTGGACAACCATCACATCAAGGAACTGAGAGAGTGTACAACTGCAAACAAGAGAGTCCCATCCATCAGCCATATGGGATTGAAGCCCCCTCTCAATTAGAGGCAGAGTGAGCATAACCATCCCCAAATCCTCGGGATTGGGGAATGAACTATGGACTAGAGTAGACTTACTGGTATTCTACTATAGACTTACTGTGACTCTGTAATGGAAGAAATTATATCATTGATGTGAAGACAATGGCCACTGGAGGTGCTGAGGTCAGGGAGAGAGAAAAAGGTGCAATATGAGGGCATTTTCAGGACTTGGAATTGACCTGAGTGACATTGCAATGACAGATACAGGCCATAATATATCTTACAATAACCTACAGAATTGAGTGGGAGAGAGTGTAAACTACAATGTAAACTATAATCCATGCTTAGTGGCAATGCTCCAAAATGTGTTCATCAGTTGCAATGAATGTACCACACTAAAGAAAGAAATTGTTAATGTGGGGGAAAATGGGAGGTGTGGGGAGTGGGGCATATGGGAATCCCTTATATTTTTTTATGTAACATTTTATGTATTCTAAGTATCTTTTAAAAATAAATAAAAATATATTTTTTAAAAAGGAGCCAAACAATGAAGAAAGGTAAAGAGAAGAAGGCAACAATCACCTGAAATCCTACCATCCTCTGAAGACCATCATTAATATCCAGGAACCATCTTTTCATGCAAATGATTATACATATGCACATATTACAAATGAGCTTATATTATAATTATTTTATAAATGATATTTTTATCCAGGCCATCTTTTTAAAAAAAAGTACAACTCTTTATTTTGAAATAATTTCAAACTTACAAGATAGTAGCAAAAATAATACAAAATCCATACAGAGAACTCCAACTTACCCCAAAACCAGATACCCAGATCCATTAACTTTTAACATTTTGCCACATTTACCATATCATTTCATTCATCCATCCAGCAGTCTGTCTGTCTGTCTATTTCTCTATCTAATCTTCTAAAACTGTGAAAGTAGGTTGTATACGTTATGTTCCTTAATCACGTAATACTTCCATGTGCGTTTTCTAAGAACAAGGGTGTTTTGTATAATCACCTTATGTATAGTTATTACAGAAATGTAATATCAATATAAAGCTTATAGTCTACATTCCAATTCTTTAATATGTCTCAATAATGTCCTTTGGGGTCTTTTCTCCTTCATTATTAGATCCAGTCCAGGATCATATATCGCATTTAATTGTCTCTTTTGTTTCTCTTTTTGTTTTGTGGGAGTGGAGCATAAATGCAACATAAACTTTCCCATTGTACCACTCCCAAACATGCCACTGAGTGAGATTAATCATATGAGCAATGTTGTGCTACCCTCACCACCATCCATTTCACAATTTCCCACCACCCCAAACTAGAACCTTATACCCATTTTTTTTTAACTCCCCATCTCCCCTTCTGGTAGCCCCTGGTATCATGTACTCTACTTTCTGTCTCTATGTATGAATTTGTATGTTCTAGCTATTTCACTTAAGTGGAATCATTCAATATCTGCCCCTTTGTGTCTGATTTATTTCACTCAACATGATGTCATCAAGGTTCATCAGTGTAGTACCATTTATCTCAATTTCATTCTTTTTGGAGGTGGAGTAACATTCCATTGTGTGTTTATACCACATTTTAATTTTCCTTTCATCTGCTGAGGGACTTTTGAGTTGCTTCCAGTTTTTGACTATTGTGGATAATGCTACTTTGAATATTTGTTTACAAATATTTTTTGAGTCCATGCTTTCATTTCTTTTGGGTGTATATGTAGAAGTGGAATTGTCAATTCATATGGTAGTTCTCTAACTTTTTGAGTAACCCCCAAATTGTTTTCCACAGTGACCACACATTTTACATTCCCACCATCAACATACTAAGGTTCCCAATTTTTTGCATCCCTGCCAGCTTATTATTTTCTCTTTGTTTTTTTGTTTTGTTTTGTTTTGTTTTGTTTTAATTTATTTTTATTGTGGGTAAAAATCAAAATTCTCACAATACATACAAACATTTGCAAAATAATATATAAATATATATGTATTTATGTGTATTTGCTTACAAAAATGTTATTTATATATATATATATATATACATATATTTTAAGATGTGCTTAGATTACCCAAAAAATTACACGGAACCCACTGGGATTCCCATGTTGCCCACCTCCCACACCTCCCACCACATCCCACACAAACATCTCCCACAAGTATGGACCATCACCCTCAATGAACTTACACATCCTGGAGCCTTGCCACCAACCATAGACCACAGTTCACACTGTAGACCACACTCTCTCCCACTCAGTTCTGAGTGGTGTGTGCTGATTTAAAATGGCCTACATCCATTGCCACAACAGTACTCAGGACAACCTCCAACTCCCAAAGAAGCCCCTATATTTCAACTGCTCATCCCCTCCCTACCCCAAAAGTGTCAAGTGGCCACTGGCTCCACCTCATTGTTATAATTTCTTGCATTGCTAGAATCACCATATGTGAACAAGAGAATACCATCAAGTCCACTCTAGTCCATAGTTCTTCCCCCAATCCTGAGGGGACTGGGATGGTGATGTCCACTCCAACTCCAAGTGAGAGAGGGCTTATATCCCATGGATATGATGGGTGGGATGATCCTGTCTGCAGATGCAGGCCCTCTCCATTCCCTGGGATGGCCATTGCCCATCGTTGTCTCCTCACCAGGTGACTTGGATGAGTCCATTGAGCTGTAGGGTAGGAGTTGCAGCTCCACCTAGATTTCATGCACACCTGGCACATGGGTAGGTGGGAGGCTCCAGTCTCTGGAAGTATACCTAAAAACTCCATCATCACATATAGGTTTGAATAGAAGGGACTGGTGAACCATGTGCAGGGAGGACTTATTTGAGTCTAATTCTGTCACTCTCAGGAGCACAGATTACAAAATAGAACCCACTGATAAGGCATCAGTCTCTGGGGCTATCCCCCCTTATATAGGACCAGGATGTCTCCGGAGCTCTCAGGAACCCCTCTGAGTGGGGTGATAGGCACTTAGATGTTCTATGAGCTCCTACTGAGGTGTGCGTAAGAGTTACCTCTGGGATGACCTCCCGACTCTCTTTGAAGTCTCTTAGCCACTTGAACTCATTTGTCTTTACTATTTCCCCCTTTTATTCAAGGTCTTTTTCCAGTTGTGTTGCCAGTTGGCACTTGGTATTAATCCCTCGTTGCCAGGGAGGCTCATCCCCGGGAGTCATGTCCCACGTTGGGGGGAAGGTAATGCAATCATATGCTGAGTTTGGCTTAGAGAGAGGCCACATTTGAGCAACAAGGAGGCTCTCAGGTGGCAACCCTTAGGCACCCCACAACTGCAGGCTAAGTCTCATTTACAAGAGCAAAGACTCACAAGGGTAGTCATCAATGAAATAAAAAACATCAGTGGGTCATCCTATTTTGACAGGCACTGTCCCTACACTTAGAGGACTATTGCTGCTCCCTTGGAAACTGTGGCAGAGCTCTCCAGGCTAGGAATTCAGATTCCCTCATTTATTGTGTGATTATCCACCCATCGTGACCATGCCCCATCCCCCGATCCTTTGAATGATTTTGTATATCTTTCATGTATATTCGGATGAACCAATCCCTACGAAACCCCCCCCAGACACCCCCCCCAATAATCCCCCGCAGTACCCATTGAAACCCTTCTGTGATCCAAATCCTCCATGAACATTTAGTCCATAAAATAATCAAATACACTTACTAGGAAAAAGAAACAAGTGTGATAAGCTTACATGCAAGAGACAAACATAAGGAAACTCGGGGGAAAAAAAAAAAAAGAGAGAGAGAAGGAAAAAAAAACAAATAAACAAAGAACAAAACAAAATAAAATATAATTAGTGGATTGGGACATTCAAAAAATGGGGAAAAAAGCAAAGGAAAAGCCTTTAAAAAATATATATATATATATATTCATTTTTTTTTCCTTTCTCTTTTCTTTTTTCCTTTTTTTCCTTCCCTTTATCACTGTGTTATCGGATGTCTGGTGTGCCATGACCCCTTCCTCCTCTCAATCCCCATTGTCTCCCAATTTTTAATTTAATTTTCAAAGAAGTTTTAGGTCACAGCAAAGTCACACACGGAGTGCCGGAGACTACCAGATACCAAACCACACCCCCTTCCCCACCCCATATTGACTCCCCCCCTCCTTTTTTTTGGTTGTTAGCATTGTTATAACTGTTATGCAGATAGCAAAATATAGCAACTAAACATTGTCAGTGATTTACAGTATAGTTTACAATTTAGATGATACAGTTTAATAATTTTGATGATATTTACCATGTCCTGTGTCCATTACTGTAAGGTAATGAAAACCTTCCCCATGACCACCAAACAACCCATTGGATCTTGACTGTTCCCTTCTCCCCAGCCCCCCAAGGCTCATGATACCCCAATCTCCCTACCCATGGAATGTCAAGATTCACAGTTACATGCCCTGGGGATTTGAACCTGTCCCTCCTAATCCACCCACCCCCTAGTGCTGCACCACCAAACCCAGGAACACAACCACTCATCTGCCCCATCCCCCAACATGCAACCACACTCTATCCCTTTACCATAGATTATGTCCATATGGGTGATGGCTCAAAACCTGCTCTTCTCTTACTCTCCTTTGTTAACCTATCTTTCAGACAATGGTTCTCAGAGACTGCTCACTTTCCTCAGTTCAGATCAGTGAGGTCATATACTGTTCATCTTTCAGTGCCTGGCTTGCTTCACTCAACATAAGGTCTTCAAGATTCATCCACGTTATTCCATGTGTTAGCACTTTGTTCCTTCTTACAGCTGAGTAATATTCCATTGTATGTATGTACCACATTTTGCTTATCCATTCATCTGTTGATGGGCACCAGGGCTGATTCCAACTTTTGGCAATGGTGAACAATGCCGCTATGAACATTGGTGTGCATATATCTGTTTGTATTTTTGTTTTCAGTTCTTCTGGGTATATGCCCAGCAGTGGAATTGCTGGATCATACGGAAGATCTATTGCTAGTTTTCTGAGGAACCGCCAAACTGTCCTCCACAGTGGATGGACCATACCACAGTTCCACCAGCAGTGGATGAGGGTTCCTATTCCTCCATATCCTCTCCAACATTTAGTGTCTCCTGTTTTTTTAATAGCTGCCATTCTGATGGGTGTAAGATGGTATCTCATTGTAGTTTTGATTTGCATTTCCCTGATAGCAAGTGATGTTGAGCATTTTTTCATGTGCTTTTTAGCCATTTGTATTTCTTCCTTGGAGAAGTGTCTTTTCAGGTCACTTGCCCATTTTTTAAATGGGTTGTTTGTCCTTTTATTTTCGAGGTGTAGGATTTCTTTATATATGCAGGATATTAGGCTCCTATCAGATATATGGTTGCCGAATATTTTTTCCCATTGGGTAGGCTGCCTTTTTATTTTTTTAATAACATCCTTAGAGGTGCAGAATTTTTTAATTTTGAGGAGATCCCATTTATCAATTTTTTCTCTTGCTGCTCGTGCTTTGGCTGTAAAGTTCATGAAACCATTTCCTATTACAAGGTCCTGTAGATGCTTCCCTACATTATCTTCCAAGGTTTTTATGGTTTTGGCTCTTATATTTAGATCTTTGATCCATCTTGAGTTGATTTTTGTATAAGGTGTGAGATGGTATTCTTCGCTCATTCTTTTGGATATGGATATCCAGTTCTCCAAGCACCACTTGTTAAAGAGGCCACTCTCTCCCAACTGAGTGGGCTTCGTGGCCTTGTCAAATATCAGATGACTGTATATGCGAGGATCTATATCAGAACTTTCATCCGGTTCCATTGGTCAGTAGGTCTATCCTTGTGCCAATACCACGCAGTTTTGATCACTGTAGCTTTGTAGTATGTTTTAAAGTCAGGTAATGTGATACCTCCAACGTCATTTTTCTTTTTCAATATATCTTTGGCAATTCGGGGCCTCTTGCCTCTCCAAATATATTTTGTAGTTAGTTTTTCCAGTTCCTTAAAAAATATAGTGTTGACTTTTATTGGGATTGCATTAAATCTGTAGATTAGTTTGGGTAGAATAGACATCTTGATGATGTTTAGTCTTCCCATCCATGAACAGGGAATAATTTTCCATTTATTTAATTCTTCTTTGACTTCCTTTAACAGTGTTGGGTAGTTTTCTGTATATAAGTCCTTTACATCTTTAGTTAAATTTATTCCTAGGTATTTGATTCTTTTATTTACTATTGTAAATGGTATTTTTTTCCTGATTTCCTCCTCAGTTTGCTGGTTATTGGTGTACAGAAATGCTACTGATTTTTGAGTGTTGATCTTATAGCCTGCAACATTACTGAACTCCTTTACAAGTTCTAGAAGCCTTGTTGTCGATTTCTCAGGGCTTTCTATGTATAGGATCATGTCATCTGCAAATAATGAAATTTTTACTTCTTCTTTTCCAATCTGGATGCCTTTTATGTCCTTTTCTTGTCTCAGTGCTCGTGCAAGTACTTCTAAGACAATGTTAAATAGGAGTGGTGATAGTGGGCATCCTTGTCTTGTTCCCGATCTCAGAGGGAAGGCTGTTAGGATTTCACTGTTGAAGATGATATTAGCTTTAGGTTTTTCATATATACCCTTTATCATTTTCAGAAAGTTTCCATCTATTCCTATCTTTTGTAGTGTTTTTATGAGGAAAGAGTGCTGTATTTTGTCAAATGCTTTTTCTGCATCTATAGAGATGATCATGTGATTTTTTCTTTCAGTTTGTTTATGTGGTGTATTACATTGATTGATTTTCTTATATTGAACCATCCTTGCATACCTGGGATGAAACCCACTTGGTCATGGTGTATAATCCTTTTGATATGTTGTTGAATGCGATTAGCAAGTATTTTGTTAAGGATTTTAGCATCTAGGTTCATTAGAGAAATTGGTCTGTAATTTTCCTTTCTTGTGGTATCTTTATTTGGTTTTGGTATTAGGGTAATGTTGGCATCATAGAATGAGTTAGGTAATATTCCTTCTACTTCTATTTTTTGGAAGAGCTTAAGCAGAATTGGTGTTAGCTCTTTCCGGAATGTTTGGTAGAATTCAGCTGTGAAGCCACCTGGTCCTGGACTCTTCTTAGTTGGGAGGTTTTTAATGACTGATTCTATCTCTTTACTTGTGATTGGGCTGTTGAGTTCATCTATTTCTTCTTTCATCAATGTCGGCTGTTTGTGGGTTTCTAGAAACTTGTCCATTTCCTCTAAATTGTCATTCTTGTTGGCATATAATTTTTCAAAGTATCCTCTTATGATACTCTTTATTTCTGTGGAGTCAGTAGTAATATCACCTTGCTCATTCCTTATTTTATGTATTTGCATCTGTTCTCTCTTTTTCTTTGTTAGTCTGGCTAAGGGTTTGTCAATTTTGTTGATATTCTCGAAGAACCAGCTTTTGGTTTTGTTTATTGTTTCCAGTGCTTTCTTATTCTCTATTTCATTTAGTTCTGCTCTAATCTTTGTTATTTCCTGCTTTCTACTTCCTTTAGGTTTAGTTTGTTGTTGTTTTTCCAGTTCCTCCAAGTGTGCAGTTAGGTCTTCAATTTTAGCTCTTTCTTCTTTTTTAATATATGAATTTATGGCTATGAACTTCCCTCTCAGGACTGCGTTCGCTGCATCCCATAGGTTTTGATATGTTGTGTTGTTGTTTTCATTAGTTTCAAGGTAGTTACTGATTTCTTTTGAAATTTCCTCTTTGACCCACTGTTTGTCTAAGAGTGTGTTGTTTAACTTCCATATCCTTGTGCCTAACCTGTTTCTCTGGCCCTTATTGATTTCCAACATCATTCCGTTGTGGTCAGAGAAATTACTTTGTATAATCTCAATCTTTCTGAATTCATTGAGTGTTGTTTTGTGGCCTAGTATGTGCTCTATTTTGGAGTATGTTCCATGTGCACTGGAGAAGAATGTAAATCCCGCTGTATTTGGGTGTAGTGTTCTGTATATGTCTATTAAGTCCAAATCTTCTAATGTATTGTTGAGTGCCTTAGTTTCTTTATTGATTCTCTGTCCAGATGTTCTGTCTAATGATGATAGTGGTGTGTTGAAGTCCCCTGCTATAATTGTAGAGGAATTTATTTCTCCTCTTAGTTTTTCCAGAGTTTGCCGCACGTATTTTGAGGCACTCGATTAGGTGCGTAAATGTTGATGATTGTTCTCTCTTCTTGAGAGATTACTCCTTTTACTAATATGTAGTGTCCATCTTTGTCTCTTACAATAGTTTTGCATTTAAAGTCTATTTTGTCTGATATTAGAATAGCTACTCCTGCCCTTTTTTGGCTATTGTTAGCTTGTAAAATGGTTTTCCAGCCATTCACTTTCAGCCTCCTCGAATCCCTGGGTCGAAGGTGGGTTTCTTGTAGACAGCATATGGATGGATCATATTTTCTTATCCATTCTGCCAATCTGTGTCTTTTGATTGGTGAATTTAATCCATTAACATTCAGTGTTATTACTCGTAACGAATTTCTTACTTCAGTCATTTTTTCTTTGGGTTAATGTATGTCATATGTTGTTTTGTTTCTCTTTTTGACTTTTCAGTTGTTTTTAAACTCTCCTCCAACTCTCTCTTCTTTGTTTTTTCCTTTCAACTTGTAGAGATTCCTTTAGTATTTCTTGAAGTGCTGGTTTCTTCTTGACATACTCTCTTAATTGCTGTTTATCTGTGAATATTTTGAACTCTCCATCATTTTTGAATGCCAATTTTGCTGGATAGAGAATTCGTGGCTGGAAGTTTTTTTCTTTTAGTGTTTTGACTATGTCATGCCACTGTCTTCTTGCCTCCATGGTTTCAGCTGAGAAATCAGCACTTAATCTTATTGTGCTTCCCTTGTATGTGATGGTTCTCTTTTCTCTTGCTGCCTTGAGTATTTTCTCTTTGTCTTGAGCATTGGACAACTTGACAAGTATATGTCTTGGAGTTGGCCTGTTGGGATTTATACTATTTGGGGTGCGCTGTGCTTCCTGGATCTGCACATCCATCTCTCTCAATAGAGTTGGGAAGTTTTCAGCCATAACTTCCTTCAACACTCCTTCTGTTCCCTTTCCCTTCTCTTCTCCTTCTGGGATGCCCATAATGTGTATGTTTGTGCGTCTTGCATTATCGGTAATTCCCTGAGACCATACTGGAGTTTTTCTATCTTTTTGTCTATCTTTTCTACAATCTCTTTGATTTCAACTGTATTGTCTTCCATATCACTAATTCTTTCCTCTGCCTGTTCAAATCTGCTGCCATGTGAGTCCAGCGTCTTTTTCATTTCTTGACTTGTGCCTTTGTTCGTCATCATATCCATTACCTTTTTAGGTGTGTTAGCTATTTCTTCAGTATGTTCTCCCAGTGTCTTCTTTATATCCTTAATCTCTTCCTTCAGTTCTTTAAGTTGGTCCATGATATTTGTTTGGATAGCTTTGATTAGTTGTTCGATGTACTGCATTGCTTCCTGGTTTTTATTTTGTGCATTGGACTGGTCCATGTTTTCCAGTTTCTCAGAGTCATTTGTATTTTTCTGTTGCCCTCTGGTCATCATATTATCTTGATAGGTTTATTCAGTTGATTAGCTTTTCTCTATGCTCTAGAATTTTATTTAGCTGTTGATTCTGCGTGTGAGTTAAGTTTTCTCTTTGGCAGTTTTTCTTCTTATTTTATTTCCTTGCTTCTTTCTATGTTCCCTTGAAGGCAAAAGGTTAGGGCCAGAGGAGTCAAAATATGTAAGGAAGGCAGAAGGATAATAGAAATATTGATAAAAGTTAGAAGAGGGGCAAAATGAGACTTAATGAGATGAATATTTAACTTGTGTAGGCAGTGTAGAGTACTAGGAAAAAATATTGGGTTCCTACAATGGACTGGGAAAACAAATGGAGGAATATATATATATAGTGATTTAGAAGGCTAGAATTATGAGGAGGGAGAAGAATAGTAAAGAAAGGTCTGAAAGGAAAAAGTTAATACTAATAAAAAAAAAAAAAAGAAAAAAGAAGAAGAAAACAAAATAGATGGGATAGAAATTGACACTCTTAAGTTGTGGGCCTATGAAAAAATGTTGTCTCTAAGAGCCACAACAGAAAACAGAAGGCAGAAAGATGCAGGAAGGATAAGCGATAGTTTGTAATACAGAATCAATATATACAACGAGTGGGAAATTACTGAATAAGAAGCCCAGCAAAGAAGCGACTAGCTGGCAGCTCCTATTTAAAAAAAAAAAAAATAGAAGGAAAAAGGAAGGGGGGAGGAAAAAGGAAATAATAGCAATAGACCAGAAAGTAACAGAGAGAAACCAAAGATCCACACAGGCAAGCAGTCAAACAGAGCTAAGGGGGGTCAATGATTCCCCTAGGGTCCACGTGGATCCTTCCTGCCGACTTGTGTTTATCAATGAATTTCCCCACAGGGTTCTATATGCAGGTCCTGAAGCAGCTTTTAGCTATTAAACTAAATTAAAAGGAATTTATTTTTCATTTGTTGAGGTGGTCTCACTTTTTTTTTTTTTTTTTTTTAAAGCCAAATGCAGGACCCAAAATAATTCCTCTTCTAGACCAACCCCCTTATGGAAGGGACCCTAGCTGGGCCCGTGGAAATTAATCAAGCAAGTCCCACTTTCCGGACTCCCCAGGTTAGCTGAAACTTTGATGTTAGTCAGTGAGGAGTGCTAAAGACGGTGGATTCCGCCCCTTCTGGCGCCGAGCTCCAGCGTCACCGGGCTGCTCAGTAAATCAGTTTGAGTGCAGATTTGCGTCTGCTCTCAGCCTAATGCTGCTTCAGGTCGGCTTATCTGCTCCCCAAAGCTATGGGGCGGTGTAGGCAGCCAGATCGATGTCTAAATATATAAAATACCCTTCCCTGTCTTCCAACCGAACCCTCCCTTTTTTGGGAAGTGTCCCTTCCTCCTGGCTCCGCAGCGGCCCGGGGCTTATCCCTGGGTGGCTAGGGAAATCAGCTGCGTACCCCGACCAAAATCCCCCCTCCGGTTCACCGGGTGCTGACTAGCTCGTTTGCTCTGTTCACACAAGGTCCAAGGGGCGCCAGGCAGCCAGCTCCCCAGGAAATAAAACTTTTGCGCCCCGCCCGCGGCTCCAAATGGCCGTTTTATATATTTTTTCCTAACCGCGGGGCTCAGCCGCCTGTGCCAACCTCCACCGGCAGCCTCAAAACTCACGAGTCTCCACTGTTCGTTCCATGCCGCCGATCCGCGCAGATAGATTTCCCAAGCTTCTCACTCCACGCGTGCACAGCACAGACCCCCGGGCAGGACCCCGTCCACAATCCGCCTTGCTCTGGGAGCTTGCAGTGTGCGCCCTCCTACACTAATGCCATCTTGGCCCTCCTCTCTGTTTTGTTTTAATAATAGCCATTCTAATGGTATGAAGTGGTATATTGCTGTGGGTTTAATTTACATTTCCCTAAAGGCTAATGATGTTGAGCATCTTTTCATATGCTTAATGGCCTTTTATATATCTTCTTTGTTGAAATGTCTATAAAAGCCTTTGTCTATTTTTTAATAGAGATATATATTTTTTTAGTTGAGTTGTATGAGTTCTTTAGTATTCTGGATATTAAATCCTTATTGGATATATATTTTCCAAATATTTCCCCCATTCTGTTGGTTATCTTTTCACATTCTTGATAATGTCCTTTGATGCACAAAAGTTTTTAATTTTGATGAAGTCTCACTTATCATTTTTTCTCTTGTTGTTCATGCTTATGATATAATGCCTGAAAAACCATTGCCTAACACAAGGTTTTACAGATATTTTTCTATGTTTCCTTCTAAGAGTTTTATAGTTTGGGCACTTATATTTAGGTTATTGATCCATTTTGAGTTAATTTTTGTATAGGTATGAGTAGGAGCCCACTTTCATTCTTTTGCATGTAGATATCCAAGTTTCTCAGCACCATTTGTTGAAGAGACTATTCATTCCCCATTCAGTAGATTTGGCTCCCTTGTCGAAAATCTAATGGCCAGATATGTGTGTGTTTATTGCTGCACTCTCAATTCTATTCCATTGGCCTATATGTCTACCCTTGTGCCATCACCACACTGTTTTGATTATTGTAGCTTTGTAATAAGTTTTGAAATCTGAAAGTGTCAGTCCTCCAACATTGTTATTCTTTTTCAAAATGGTTTGTTATTTGGTTTCCCTTGCCCTTCCATATAAAATTGATGATTAGCCTTTCCATTTCTGCAGAGAAAGCTATTGGAGTTTGGATTGGGATTACTTTAGGTAGTTTTTTTTTTTTTTTATTGTGGGTGAAAATCAAATTTTTCACAATACAGACCAATATTTGTAAAATGATATATAAATATATATGCATATATGTGCATTTGCTTACATAAATGTTAATATATATATATATTTTAAAGATGCTTAGATTACACAGATGCCACACAAAAACCACAGGGATTCCCATGTTCCCAACCTCCCACACCACCCACAACATCCCACATAAACATCTTTCATTAGTGTGGCACATCACCTGCAATGGATATACACATCCTGGGGCTTTGCCACTAAGCATGGACCATAGTTCACATTGTAGACCACAGTCTCTCCCACACAGTTCTGCATGGTATATGTTGATGTAAAATGGCCTATATCCATCGCCGCAACGTCACTCAGGGCAACCCCCAAGTTCTGAAAAAGCCCCTGTATCACAACTGCCCTTTCCCTCCCTGGCCCAATAGCATCTAGTGGCCACTGGCTCCACCTCACTGTTATAATTTCTTCCATTGCTTGAATCACAATATGTCTACAACAGAATACCATTAAGTCCACTCTAGTCCATAGCTTTTCCTCCAATCCTGAGGGGACTGGAATGGTGATGTCCACTCTACCTCCAAGTGAGAGTGGGCTTATATCCAATGGATATAGTGGATGGGATTATCCTGCCCTCAGCTGCAGGCTCTCTCCAATCCCTGGGATGGCTTTAGGTAGTATTGACATCTTAATGATATTGTCTTCCAATTGGTGAGCATGGAATATGCTCCCATTTATTCAGGTCTTCTTTAATTACTTTCAGTAATGATTTGCAGTTTTCTGCATACAAGTCCTCTATATTGGTTAAATTTCTTCCTAGATATTTTATTCTTTGAGTTGTTATGAAAAATATAATTGTTTCCTTGATTTCCTTTTCAGATTGTCCATTGCTCGTATACAGAAATATCACTGTTTTTGTGTATTGATCTTGTGCCTCACCATTTTGTTGAATTCATTTATTAGCTCTAGTAGCTTTCTTGTAGATTCTTCAGGAATTTCTGCATATAGGATCATGTCACCTGGACATAAGGATAGTTTAACTTCTTCCTTTCCAATTTAGATGCCTTTTATTTCCTTTTCTTGCCTAATTGCTCTGACTAGCACTTTCAGTACAATATTGGATAGCAATGCTGTAGCAGAAATCCTTATCCTATTTTGTGATCTTACAGGGAAAGATTTCAGGTTTCACTATTGAGGTTAGCTGTGAGTTTTTCATATAAGTGTTTTCATATAAGTTTTTCATATAAGTTTTTCATTTATTGTGTTGAGGAGATGCCCTTCTATTTCTAGTTTTCTAAATATTTTTATCAGGAAGTCTAAATGCCTTTCCTGTGTCAATTGAGATGATCATGTGGATGTTTTTCAACATTTTACTAATGTGGTATAACATATTAATTCATTTTCTTATGTTAAAACATTCTGGCATTCCGGGAATAAATCGCACTTGATCATAGTATATAATATATTTGAGGTGCTGTTAGATTTGGTTTGTTTGCATTTTGATGGGGGGTTTTGCATCTATATTTATAAGGGATATTGGTCTTTAAATTTCTTTTTCCAGGTTTTCTTTTCTTTCTTTTTTCTCCATAGATTTGTGCCTAGTGTTACATTTTTTATTTCCAATCTCTTCTCTTTCAGTGGTTATAATTCTTTTTTCATTCTAATTTTATCCATTTTACTCTTCCTCTTTTTCCTTAATTAGGCTCAAAGAGGCTTATCTATCTTATCAGTTTTCTTTCTTTTTATTTTCCCAAAGAGGCAGAGTTTCCATTTTTAAACTCTTTCTACTTATTTTCTATTTCATTTATTTCCACCTTTATCTTTATTATTTCACTCTTTCTGTTTCTATTTTGTTGTTGCTGCTGCTGTTGTTTTATTTTGAGTTTTTTTATAATCTCTTAAAATGACCTCTGAGTGAAATCATTTCTAAACTTTGTTTTTTAATAATAATGTCATCTATAATCCTAGATATACAGCTGTGTTTTAGGAAATACACCCTTCCATTGCTCTCTAAGTACTTTTAAATTTTCAGTTGAGATTTCCTCTTTAAGCCAGGATAGTATTTCTTAATTTCCAAGTAGGTAAGGAAGAATTTTTTTGGTAATATTATTATTCATTTCTAATTGTATCGAGTTATAATTAGAGGTGTCCTATAAAGTCACCCCTTTTATGATTTTCTGTAAGCCCAAACACATGGCCAGTGTCTGTTAAAATTTCGAGGAATTATGGAAATAAGCAATAGTATATAATGTTGGTTGACAGTTATTTCCATATATGTCTGTATTAGTCAGGGTTCTCTAGGAAAACAGAACGAGCAAGAGATATCTGTAAACATTATGACATTTTTTCAAATTCTCTCACACGACCATGGGGATGCACAAGACCAAATTCCACAGGCAGGCTGCAAACCAGGGGCTCTGATGGAGGTCCTTGATGAGTTCCCAGGAGATGCTGGCTGTCTGAAGTAGAGATGAGAATTCAGCATTCAGAGAGAGAATTCCCTTATAAGGCCTTCAACTGATTAGATGAGATGTCACTCATTGCTGAAGGCAATCTCCTTAGTTAATTGTAGATGTAATCAGCCATCTATGCAATCAGCTCACTGATGATTAAAGTTCACAAAATGCCTTGTATTAAAATTAGTCCAGTGCTTTCTTGACCAAATACCTGGGCACCATTACCTGGCCGAGTGGACGTGTTAGCCTAACCATCACAATGTCCTTACTTGTTTTTGTCTAATAGAGTTCTCCATTTCTAAAGACATATATTTGAATAACACAAAATAATTATCCTTTTACCCAGTATTCCTTGTATTTCTTTTTATGGTTTACTTTATATATTTAGCTGGGTAGCTGCTCTATTGTTTGATACCAATAGGTTTGTTACTATTATATCTTCCTTGCAAATTAACATTTTTTATTACATAATATCCCTCTTTATTCTGCTTTAGTGCAACAACTGATTATTCAATTATATTTTTCCATCATATTTCCCTTTGATATTTATTTACTTTGGTGTTTTTTTCTTTTTCCTTTATTTTCTGGTTTAATCAGATCACTAATTCCTCTTTTCACCATTTTTTAATTTGGAAGTTCTATTATTTTTTTAAATAAACGCTTTAGTGGTTATCTTTCTATTTCTAATAGTCATAGTCAAACACATATTTCTGTACGATGTTATAAAAACAAGTATCAATTATTTCTTCCCTCTATCATTTCTCCCACTGTTCCCACCCTATCCTAATAAGATGAGACTTTCCGAAGACTTTTACTTCCCTAATCCACAGCACACCCCTCTCCTCCATGAATACAATATTTGGAATGCTTTTATTTCCCACTCCTCTTACTCTTGCTATGGTAGACTGAATCAAATCCCCAACAAAAGATGTTCACATCCTAACTCTTGATCCTGTGGGTGTGAACTCATTTGTAAATAGGATCTTTCGAGATGTTAAGGCCAAACTGAATCAGGATAGGCTATAATCCAATATGACTGGAAACCTCATAAGCAGAGGAAATTACACACAGTAGTAGTTAAAGCCCCAGGAGAAGATGGAAGGATATTGCCATGTGATGGAAGTAAAGATTGATTACTAGCAAGCTACCACGAGAATGCTACAGACTTGGGAGAAAGCATTACTTGCCAAGATCTTGATTTTGGACTTCTAGTTTCCAAAAACGTGAGCTAAATTCCTGTCATTTAAGCCAAACATCTCTATTGTATTTTGTTTTACAGCAGCCCTGGCAAACTAAGACACCCACCAACTCCTAAGTTCTGCTTAGATAGTTTAATTCTTTTTGTTTTAGATTCTTATTGAGTTTTCCCCTATAGAGTGCACTTTCTATATTAAGAATCCTTGTTTAGCATTTATATCACACATTGCTGGTTACTCCTTTGTTATTCATATAGATTTAGATTTATTGTATATACATTAGTGTTTATTGTTCATCATTTGCATTCTTTTTTCTTCATCTTTCTTATCTTAAAATCCTTGTTCTGATTCACTTACTATTTGGCTAGAGCCTTTTCTAGAGTCTTTTCATGAATACTTTTCAGATAGAGTTCATGGAGGAAAAAAATTTCTGAGCCCTTGGATATCTATAAATTTCTTTATTTTATTTTGACTGATGAATCTCAGTTAAGATTAAGTTTAATAATACTTACCTGGTAGGGGAGATACCATGATCACGAAAGTGGTTTTCCCAGGGTGAGGCTTATCTATTGCACTCCGGATGTGCTGACCTCTGCTATTTCCCCAAATGCGGGAAACTCGACTGCATAATTTGTGGTAGTGGGGGACTGCGTTCACGCTCTCCCCTGGAAAAAAAAAGATTAAGTTTATTGAATCACAGTCTCTTACACCCAGTAGTCTGTAGTTGTTATTTCAAATTCTTCTAGTTTTCAGTGTTGCAGCTGAGAAATATGTTGTTTGTCTTATTCTTCCTCTTTTTAAAGTAAGTTGCTTTAATCAGTTTAGAATAGTTAGATGTTTCTCTTGGAGTTCAGAAATTTTACCACAAATTAGAAATGTGCTTTATCATTAAGCCTGCTTAGAACTTCATGAATACTTGCAAAATCTAGACTGAAGTGGATTTTTCCTTTTACAGCGTGTTTAATTTTTGACTCTCCTCCATCTATTCCTTTTTTCCCCTTATAAAATTTTTGCAAAAACTTCTATTACTTCCAACAGCTTCTGACACCAACTGCAAATACTGCAGTAACTAAAATCAATTTAATTTTGAGTCTAACAACCCAGATTTAGGCCAGACTCTACAGGTCAAAAGCAATCCTCCACAAGATTGTCCTTCAGGCACCAGTCACAAGTTCAGCATCCCAAACCTCTTGCACTTCTGCCCAGCTGGCTACAAATTTGGGGTTACCACCACACCCTCAGGTTCAATAATTTGCTAGAACTTGCTTAAAGTTTAGGATTATATTTAGGATTATAGTTGTATTATAAAAAGAGAATACAAATAAGAAGAAGCCAAAAGAAGAGATGCCGAAGGCGAGGACTGGGAGGGTCTCAAACTCAAGCTTCTATATCCTCTCCATATGGAGTCAAATGTGTCACCCCCCTGGCACAGAGGTGTATCTTCTCAATCATGGGCTCTTTTCTGGTTTTCAAGTATCCTGAACTTATATGGGGTCTGCATTAGTCAGCCAAAGGGGTGCTGATGCAAAATACCAGACATTGGTTGTTTTTATAAAGGGTATTTATTTGGGGTAGAAGCTTACCAGGCCATAAAGTATAAGTTACTTCCCTCACCAAAGTCTATTGCCACGTGTTGGAGCAAGATGGCTGTCAATGTCTGCCTAGATTTCAGGCTTCTTTGGTTCCTCTCTTACTGGGGCTTTGTTTCTCTCCGGGCTCAGCTGCTGTGCTCTTTCTCCACAAGGCCAGCTGTAGACTAACAGGTAAATGCCTCGTCTCTTTCCGGGGCCTTCTCTCCTTCTTCACGACTGTGATGGTTAGGCTAATGTGTCAACTCGGCCAAGTAGTTGTGTCCAGGTGTTTGTTCCAGCAAGCACTGGGTTAATTGTAATACAAGAGCATTTATGGACTTCAATCACCAGTGAGTTTACTGCGTGGATGGCTGATTACATCTGCATCAATCAGGGAGATTACATCATCAATGGGTGGTGCTTTTATCCAATCATTTGAATGACTTAAAAGTGGAAGTGATTTCAACATTCAGAGAGAATTTCCCAGCTCGTCCTTGGACAGGCAACTTCTCCCAGAAACTCATCAACGACCCTTCATCGGGCTTTCATCGGGGCCACTGGTTTGCAGCCTGCCTGCAGAACCTGGACTTGTGCATCCCCACGGTCGCATGAGAGACTCTTTTAAAATTTCATATTATTGACAGATATCTCCTGCTGATTCTGTTTCCCGAGAGAACCCTGACTAATACAAAGACCAAGCTCCTTTGTATAGTTATTTCCCTGGGCTCCAGCATTAAAACTGCAAACTCCCTTCTCTGCAGTGTGGTTTCTCTGTGAGTCCCTGCCCACCAAGGGAGCTGGAATGCAATGTCCTACTGACGTGGCCCAATCAAAGCCTTAATCATTATTTAATCAAGTAAAAGTAAAACCTCTGAATCTAATACACTCTAATATGCCCAGAGGAAAAGACCAATTTACAAACATAATCCAATATTACTTTTTGGAATTCATCAATAATATCAAACTGCTATAGGGTCTCACTACATAAGCATGATTGACAGAACCAGTGTTCACGTGGTTGAACTCCATCTGCAGCTCCTTCCCTTCTCAGAGGTTGCAGAGGTGGGCAGATATGGGCTAATATTGGGCTCAAAGCCCCAACCCCCTGATCACATGGTTTGTCTTTCTGGAATGGCCAGCCTCTACCCTAAACCTGCAGAAGTTGCTGGCCCTACCTTGTGACTATCAGGTGTGGTCCTAGGCCCTCCATGGGGAACAAAATTTCCAGGAAATTCCAAAGATTCAGAGGGTACCTCCCCAGGAACTGGGGACAAAGACCAGCCAAGTTTTTCATTATGCTCCACCCCTTCTGGAACTTCTGCAATTTGTATGTTCGGGCTCTTAGAACTACTGAATTTTTAAAATTTGACAAGAACTTTTTCCGTTTTTTGTTTGATTATTTGTTTTTTTTTTCCTTTTCTTTTCTTTTTTTTTTTTTTCCCCTGAGTTTCCTTATGTTTGTCTCTTGCATGTAAGCAGAATTCATTTTTATGCTGTATTTAAGTCTTTATGTTTTTAATATTTTTTTGTGGCCATTCAAGCTGTCATCTCTCTCCCTCCAAAGTTCTAGTTTATGTTCTGGGTGTTCTGCTTATTTTTCCACACTCAGGTACTGACCCCCCCTTAAATGAGTTATTTCTCTTTGCCTTTTTTTGAATATACTCAACCTTTAGGCCATGCTGCTGAGGTAACTCAGGTGTTAGCAATTTCTTAAAGGTAGGAGAAGCAGAAACCACTGCCCTGTGAGCCAGTGATATTCCAGCCAGCAAGTGGCCAATTCCTTGTTGAGAAATTGTTCCTCATTTTTCCAACTGAAAAAGCTTATGCTTTCCCAACTTTGGGGGTTAGAAGTACCCGGTCTACCAACTTATTCGACAACCTCATAGTGTCTTTTACAGGAAATCCCATGTAGCCCAGTACTGCTTCCTTTTCTGGTCAATGGATTGCTAGAGGCCAAGTATTACCCAGGGGGAAAAGTCTTGCATTAGCTCTCACTGCCATCCAGGCCTTGCCTGCCCATGGACCACAGGAGCTACCTGTTCAGGTGTGATGTTTGGACTGGAAGTGGCTGGGGAGGGTAGACAGATTGATTGTATTCTCTCTTACTAAAATTGCCCACATACACTCTTTCTGAAATTAACTGAGATTTTATTTTTTACTATAATAGCTTACACAAAAGCTATTAATAATAAATATCATTATAATTGATGTTTTACATGGTACTTAAAAATTAGCAACCCAGATCTGAGTCTATATCCAAACTCAGTTTTCTCTACCACTTTACCCCTTACATTTATCTATCGTTTGCTATTTATCATTTTCAACTCATACTGGTTTTATAAGAATATATATTACAAAAATATGTGGGAGAGTGTATAAAATATAATGTAACTATAATTCTCACTTAGTGGCAATATTCCAATATGTGTTCATCAATTGTAACAAATGTACCACACTAATGAAGGATGCTGTTAATGGCGGAAAGTGTGGGAGGGGAAGGTAGTGGGGCATGGGAATCCCTATATTTTTTATGTAACATTTATGTAATCTAAGTATTTTTAATTAATTAATTAATTAATTAATTTTTAAAAGTTTTTTAAAGAATATACACTAACTTTATTTTTTATTTTTTGTTCTTTCTTTCACAGGGTTGTGTTATTAATATTTTCTTATTTGTTCTTTTATAAGTCTGGTCTCTTTAAGTGTCTCAGGGCACTTCTTTAGAATATTTATTAATATAACTTTTCATCTTTGTGAAAATTTGGATGATTTCACGTCATTTATGAAGGCAGTAAATATTCACATGGTCAGACCTCCAACCTCCCTTCATTCCTCTCCATTGACCCCCTCTACTTAAGGATGTTTAATTATTTTTAAAAATGCAAAGACATCTTGCTCAGGAATCCGATAAACTGGACAAATAGTTACCCTCACCTGACTTTTTGTTGGTAGAGAGCCAATGACTTGTAATATTTTTGAGAACTGATTTCAAGTTCTGCCCTCCAGTCTGGTAGGAGGAAATTTTAGTTTGTGTTTTCATTTGGTTTTCGGACAAAAATCTGACAGTTATGTCAAAGGTGTGAACATTTTGCTATCAAGTAATAAATCCTGACACGTTGGACTGCATCATTCTCTGAGCCTTGGATGAGAGTGAGGCCTGTGGTGAGAAATGAGATGAGTCAGAATTGGAAATGGAACTTTCTGGAAGGCAGAGAATTGGGGAGTAACCTCAGCAAATACATAAACATACACACAAACACACACATACATACACACACACTGCTTCTAAGACTGTGTATAATTGAGAAAGATTTTGGATCTCTTCATGAAGAAATTATCAAAGAAATTCTGATGTCAGATGATTTTTCATCTTAACCAGATTGATGCACTTAATGTTATATGAAATCAACAGGACTATATTTTCTGAGAAAATCCGTGTGTCTACTCCAGGAGACATACACTTCTTGGTATTTTCTCAGGGGCTAATATCATTAAATAACATTTTAAGAGAGGAGTTGGTTAGGCCATAAATGGTAGGATAAGGATATAAATGTTATAGGAGTTCAGAGACAGGAGAGATTAGTATATTCTGGATTAATCCAGAACAAAATAATCCATGAGGAAAGTGTAGCTTAAATCTTGTAGTTGAATCTTAAAAGATGACTGGAATTTGGATTTGTTGAAAGGAGAAATAACATTTACAAAATCACAGAAGTGGAAATAAATATGGTTGGTGTAGTGGACAGTGAGGAAATCTTTCTCGTTTCTGAGGTGAAAGAAAAATGTAGTAAAGAGTACTGTGATTTTTTTCCTATTAGAGTCAAAGAATATTGAGGTTAAAAATTTAAAAGTCTCTTCATGGTCATTTTCTGAAGGGGACAGATCCTGAGAATCCTGTTGGGTTAAAAGAGTGGGAAGGGAAACGGATGTGGCTCAAGAGGTTCGGCATCTGTCTACCATATGGAGGGACTGAGGTTCGAACCCATGACCTCCTGGTTAAAAAAAAAAAAAAAAGAGTGGGAAAATGTGGAAGCTAAAGCTAGAGTTTGGCTTAGAACAGATGCTTGGGGGTGAATGGTGTGGAGAGTTGTGAGTTCTGGGGTGCAAAGATATGATAGTAGTAGGTATTACTACAAAATGTACTAATTGTATTTTTTTGTCTTTTATATCTTAAAGCCACTTTCATGTTATATGTCGCCATTTATATTATGTTTTAGATGATTTTGACATTCTGCAACATTGGCTCTGAGTGTTGGAACTTTCTGTTGAGTAAATGTGAAAAAAAAAAAGGAGGCACATGCTGCAGAAGGAAGTGATACTGTGGTGTGAGATAACATGGATTTAGAAATGAGTCTCAGAAGTCAGATTCCAGTCCCTCACTGTCCCCATTACCTGATAACCAAAGGGTACTTACTGGGAAGAATTTTATTCATTCAAGAGTCAGGAATTATCTGATCACCTACAATGTCTCAGGCACCAAAGGTACAAATGCAACCAGTTACCCTTCCTGCCCTCATAGATTTTTATAGGTCCTTTAAGTGCCAGTTGGCCTCTGGTGTCATCTAACACAACTTGCTCTTGAAGAAGAAATCCTTACTTCAACAGTTAGCCACAGCTTGGACAATCCAGGAATAAAATGCTTGCCTCCACCACAGGGCAAACTGATTTCAGTTTTTGCTTTTGAATACTGGTAATTGTTAGAAAATTAGTTCTTATATTAAAGTGAAATTGGTCTCTTTATAGTTCTCAAAGCAAGCTGAGCACCGATCTCCATAAAACATTTTCAAAACTGCAGATTCCTAAGCCCCACTCAAGACCCAGTGAATTAGAATCACTAGGGTGAGGCCCAGGAATCTTAAGTATAAAAACTCCACAGATGATTCTGAAGGGCAGCCAGGGTTAAGGACTACTGTCATATACCTTCTTGGCACTGTTTCTAGTTCCTTCCTGTAAAATTATATTAAATGGAGCTAATCTCTTATTCGATAAGTTCTTCAACTAAAGACAACTCTTGTGCTAACTTCCCCACTCCAATCGTTACCTTTCCACAGGCTGAAGTTATCCACTTGCTTCATTAATTTCTTATATAATATGGTTTTCTATGCTTTTCACTACCTTCATTACCTTTCATTAAATCGGTCCTGTTTTGCTATTTTGTGGCCTATCTGCACATAAAATTCAGATGCTTTTTAGCCAATCTGTACACTCACTTTCTTTGATATAGAAACTGTGCTCCCATTAAGGAAGCTTGTTTCTTGGAGTGCTCTAACTGCTTTACGGCTCTATTAGCTTATTTGGGATCTGCATCAATTAAATCTCTCCTCCCCCACGTATTTTCCACATGAACAGGTATCAAGCCAAAGACCCCACCTTACACTGTAATCAAGCCATTGATTTTTGAATCTCAGTGCAAGACTTTGCTTTTATACTCTATACTAATTTTAATTTCAGTTAGCATTATCCTGAATCTTATCTCAATCATCAACATATTTGCTTTAGATCAATGTTTGCAGTCAATTATGAAAAAAATGAAAGGCCTATAAATGGATGTGAATTTTGGATAAGTGTCATTTTCTATTTATTAATCTCCCTTTTTAACAATAAAACATAAAGTGGCTTAATATATCTAATGCACGAAAACAAAAAAATACAAGTGAAGCAGAGATGGACACTGAACATTTTGGAAAGCAGTAAATGTCCACCTGCAGGCCTTATGTTAAACAAATCTCTGCTTCTCATCAGGTCATCCACCCATATGCACTCAAATGTAGATGTGAGAGATCAAATCTAATGAGCATTTCATGGGCAGGCAGTTACATAAATGATAAAAAAAAAAATTCTAAAAGTAGCTCAACACAAATTAGAGTGGTGCCTACTTTATAGTACAAGCAATGAAAGTCAAGTGATTTAGAGCCACTTTCATCAAAGGCTATGTTGGAATATGGATCCCTGAGGTGAGAAAGAAGTTACTGGTTCACTGAACCACTCTGATCTCTAGGCAATCATAGCTCAAATCACATTGAAGGCTTTTAGTGTCTTTGTAAAACAAGGAAAACCCCCTTCTGAAATTATTTGACTTGTCAGGAGTGGAAATGGTCTAGTAAAGATAAGAGGAGATAAGGAAAGGAATTCGAAGTTGAAATGGAATAAATGAGTTGGATGTTAAGGGGGAGATAAATATATTTACTTGAAAACTGGAGCAAGACAAATAACTTACAATGCTTTTGGTCATGTTTATGTTTGACTAAGGCACCTAAAAACATACATTAGCAAAATAGTTAAGCTGCTAATATTTTAAAAATATAATTTAGGGAGTTTATAAAACTTTCATAAATCACCCATTGATACACTGATGAATTCCAGATTTATATCTCCAGGCTCGACCTCTTCCATGAGCTCCAGCCTTGATTATTAAACTTTCCACTTGACAGTCTTACTTGGATGTCTAAAAGACAACTCAATATGTCTAAAACAGAATTCTTGATTCCTGCTCCCACCTCACAATCTGCCTACTCCCCAGTCTTTCTCATCTAAGCAAACAGCATTACTTGCTTTTTAGGAATGAAAACTAGGTGCCATTTTACCCCATATTTTTTCTCTTACTTCAAGTCCAATCTATCACCAAATATCTTATCCCTTTTCATTCCTTCACTGCTCACCCAAAGCCTAAATCAACAAACCTCTTCCTCTGGGACAATTGTACAATAGTCCTCATCTATACTTGCTTCTTCCAGTGCATTTGCTACATGTGGCCAAAAATCCTTTTAAAATATAAATGAAAGGGAAGTGGATGTGGCTCAAACTGTTCAGCACTTGCCTACCACATGAGAAGTCCCAGGTTTGGGTCCCAGGGCCTCTTAAGAGGACGAGCAGATGCCACACCTACTGCAACAAGCTAGAGGTGGCATCCACCACAACGAGCAGAGCCTAAATGAGCAGACGCCTAAATGAGCAGATGCCACAAGCCAGCAGATGCCGCAGCCTGTGGGGAACAGATGTGGCTCAGGCCATTAGACACTCCTCTCCCATATGGGAGGTCCTGGATTCAGTTCCTGGTGCCTCTTGGAGAAGGTGAAAAAACAATGAATAGACAGACGAGCGAACCCTCTGGGGGAAGCGGAGGGTAAATTAAAAATATATAATAAAGTAAATAAATAATATATATATAATTGAAGTCATGCCACTCTCCTGTTCAATAACCTCCAGGCTCCTCCCCATGATCTACAAGACCTAACACCAATGGTACCTGGTTTTCTCTTCATTCTTACCCCTTACCAGTCCCTGCCTCCCTCAACTTCACTCCAGCCTCCCTGGGCTCCTTGCTATTCATCAGGCTTACCAAGCATGATCCCAGCTCAGGGCCTTTGAATTGCAATTCCTTCTCCCTGAAAACTCCCCCCAGATATTGGCAAGGTTTGATCCCTCACTTCAATCAGGTTTCTGCTCAAATGTCACCTCCTCAGAGATGACATCCTATTTAAAATAACACCATCTCTCCAACACCCTCTACTCTTGTTCTTGTCTTTCTTTTTCTTTATAGCATAATCACTATTTGACTTTATATCTTTCTGTGCATGTACAGTACAGCCTGGACATCAGGAATCTCAAAAGCTCCACAGGAGAGTCCAGTGTGCAGCCAGGGTTGAGAAATGCAGGACGAGAGGACAAGAGCTAAATACACAAAACAGACTTTCACTGCTAAAATGGAATTGAAGATTGACTCTACTGCTGACCATTTTAGTTTTGTGATGCTCAAGGGCTATCTCAGAGCCACATTCATCTCCACAATGGTTTTGATAAATGTTTAAAAACAAATGATTTATGTTCAAAAAAATTTTTTTTTCTCTTTCATAATGTTTCTTTTCTACAAGCTAAAGAGCAAGGATGTCAGAGTAAGAACTTTTCAGCCAGACAGCCTGGTTTTGAACCCTGGATCCACCACCTAAGCGAGTGACATCTTCTCTATGCCTCACTTTTCCTGTAAAATGAGAATAACAATTACTTCCTTCATGAAGTTGCTGGGGGAATTAAATGAATTCTTTGTTAAGGTCTGTGGGAAGTACCTGGCACAAAAGTAAGTGCTCTGCATGTTTTTGTTGTTATCTTCGAGGTAACGGCTCTCAAGCAGAACGTTCACGTGGAAAATTCCTCTGGCCCATGATTTCGAAAGTAGCTAGGGGGTTTGAGACAGACCGTTTTCTCTGATACTCTAACTCCACTCAAGAACAGAGTTGGTTAATGATTATACCCTATAAAATTTTCCATGTCATGTGCCTTTTCCCCACTAGGCAATAGAAAGTAATTAAGAATTATGGGAAGCGGAGTCCGTGAGAGGGAAGGCATGCCTTTCTAGGGACAAGCTCCAAACCCTAACGAGGTTATTGGCACAGGTGTCTCCTGCAAATAAATTAATGGGGAGGCAGATCCAATCATTAATCTGTCATCCAAACTTGGTGTTTAGAGTCATTTGGGGAGATGGGGCTTCCTTTGCCCAACCTTGGTGGTGTCTGGAGCAAAGATTAGGAAGCAGAGTGATTTCATTAGGATAACAAGGCTGTTAAAGAACAATCTGGCTCTTTACATGGTATTTATAAAGCATCTCAAAGAAACTGTATTCTGACAGCTGCTGTCAGTCTCTCACATAGGAACTGTGGTGATTTATTGATACAGCAGGGGAACTATTACTATCCTTATTTTAAAAGTTTTACACTTGCTAAGAGTCTATCTTGAGTAGTTGCAAACTTTCCACAAAGACAAAGGCACCTAACTGAATGTTGAAGTTGCCCTGGCATGAGGATCTGATTTAACAGAATATGATACATTTTCAATTACTTTGTATTGTATATAGTTCTATAGACTAATTCAAGTTCTTTTTGATAAAAGATGATAAATAAAACTACATTCTCAATTATATGTATGTGGAAAACCCACCACTAATTCTTCCTCTTAGCTGGATTCCTCCAGCTTGAGTGCTTTCCTGGATACAAGGTGAATCATCAGAAAATACAGACTCATAATTTTTTATACAGAGGAATACATAATTAGAATTCAGTGCTCCACAAAAAAAATGTGCTACAGTGCCAAAACCAAATATGAGTGATTTTTAATTAATTTTCATCTATATTTATTCATGCCATTATATCTCTCTGGTTTAGCTCATTGATAACTATATTTAAGTCAAATTATGAAACAATTTTTTTTTTCACTTTAGAGTAGTGCAGAGAATGTAACACCTTTAGGACAACAAGGTAATTGGACAATTGGGTTCCCTTTAGCAGTAAGCAAAGGATAGGTGGAACCTTTGTGCCATTTTTTAAGAATAGACACATCTATTCATTACTGTGTGGTTAGAAGAATAGGATTTCCCAAAACATTTTTATCAGATCATATACCAGTAGAGTCACAGGATCATTGGCTTTTCCAGGGCTGGAAGGGATCTTAGAAACCTAGCCCAAGCTCATTCATTTTACAATTGAGTTAACTGAAGCCCAGGGAGATAAAATGCCACATAGTTACAGCTGATCCAAGTCAAGAAAAATTAGTAAGGGATAAGCCTTGAATGCTTATGTTCACCTGGTTATGCTATTACTACTAGCTTCTGTGGTAGATATGGCTTTATCAGTGAAAAAAATGCGGTCAGGCAGGAAAGAAACATGGCTGAAAAAGCCAAAAGAGATTGATGTGGGTGGTATGAAAGACATTTTTTTATAAGAGATTTATACTATTTTCTTTTTGGTAAGGGAATGCAAGGATAAACTAAAAATAGGTGGAATATCAGGGTCAGGCAGCGCTCACTGATCCTACTACATTCCTTTTTCCTCACAAACTAAACAGAACAAGCCAAACCTTATTTACCACAGTTTAGGGCACTAGGTAGATCAAAGGAGAGGCACTTGAAGCTTGACAGAGATAAATTTTGGACAACTAAAGCAAGTACTAACTTATATAGCAGGTAATACATTTTTCATTACATTGAGGGATAATTTGAAGATTGACACAGGTAAAAAGGCTACATCCTGGGGACACTGGAAAGGAGCTTCCCAAAGAAGACTGGGTCCTGATAATTTGGAGCTGCCATGCCACCTTGGGGCTGCCAATCTCCAGATATTGTCTTTTATGAGAGATAAATCAACTGTTTAATTTACTGTGTTGGAAGTGTCATTTGCTCACAGCTGAATCTACTCCTAACTGATACAATATTTAATTTTGCTTATGTTTATTGGAACTCAGAAACAATTGGATTGATTTGAGGAAAAGTTCAAAACTACTGGTTAAATTTAAAAATTAGGATTCACTACCGACCTTAGATTATACTCACAAGTCCTGTCCCCTATGATCTTAGTTAGTCGAGTTGGCTCTGTTTTCTTTTTCCGAGCCATGACTGTTTTCAATCTTACAAAACACTTCATCCTTAAATGCTAATCTTATGGTTCTAATGGTGAGCAATTTGGGAAAGGAAATTGGCAGAGTATTTGAAATTTAAAGTGGAAGTTCTTATTGCTCTCCTGCAAAACAGTAAGATACTTGAAGGTACTTTCTTGGAATATGAATGAAAAGTCAACATCAGAAGTATATCTATCTTACTCAATTAACAACAAACACTTAAAAGTGTGGCCACTCATTCCCTTTCATGGTTGACATAGAATAGAAGGAGCTTTTGACTTGGAGTCAGAAGACATAAGTTCTAATCTTGGTTCTGTGAATTACTATCTATATAACCTGGGAAAATCATTTAATATGCTTATGTTTATCCTCTGAATTTTAAAAATGGCAACAATAATAATAGGGTTCATATGAGTATTAAGTAACAGGGAAAAGCATATTTAGCCCAATGTTCTTCCCATAGTTGCTCCATAAAATATCAGTTAATCTAATTACTATTGCATTTCATGACAGTTTGGAGATGATATGAGTTAGAATTCAAGTCCCATTTAAAACTGCACACAGTGTCTTCTGTCCATAAGTCTGTGGTGGCAATGGTGCTGACCATCATTCTTGAAAAACCAGCTTAAGCAAAAATCAATGATCATAAGCTGCCCAAGGATACATTGCAGCTAATCTCTTAACACTTCAGTGTGTGAGATCATCCAGCACCAACAACATTCTCATTTTTAGATAAGCTGCAAAATGAAATACATTTTATCAAAAGTTTGGTTGAGATTTTTCTGTTACAAAATATCCCCCAAGAAATGTCTATTAAAAGAGGTTATATATGGAAAAGAAACAGAAACTGCTCTTAAAGTCCATTCGCTTCCTCCCTTTTTTGGTGTTTTTTGTTTGTTTGTTTGTTTGTTTTAGTACATTCTTAGGGATAGTTTATTACATTGAGGATAGAAAAATTGTACTGAGAAGAACAGGATTTTACAGGTTCAGTAGAAATCAGAAGAATTTATGTCCAGGATAACAGTCATCTGAAGGTAGACATGGTAAGAGTGTACAGTTGGGTAGGTTATGTTTCTTTCTTAAATATAGCAGTCTTCATTTCATGGGATTCATTTCAAAAATGTAAATAGAGTAAGGGGGACAAAAACAAACTAAGGCAAAGATTTATTTCCCATCCAAAGCACTTTTCTCTACAAGTACAACCCCTTATCCAAGACTCAGGTAATCCTGGCATAGAATCTCCAAATCTCTTCTGGCCTGCTGCTAAGGCACAAATTCCTGAATGAGTGAAGTTTTGGGTAAAGAAATTTTAAATTCTCACTAATGAGGAATAGAATAACTTTAAAGATTTGACCACGAGAAATGGCAATGACAGTCATTTAAGTGATTTTTTATAACTGAAGAAAGATCCATCATTCAAAGCAAATACAGACCTTAATGTGTGCTGAATTTTCACAATTGTGTGATGTACAGATACAAAAGGAAATTAATTAAGCACCAATTATACATTAGGTACCTCACATATATTTTTTCTTTGGATCTTAAAATAGTTCCATGAAGGTGACTTTATACAAGTTTTATAAATAAAAATTAAGGTCATACAGAAGATAAATAAGGAAACAGAGAATTTGAATAATATGATAAATGAATGAAAACTAACAGAGTTTTATAGAGCATTATACCCCAAATCAGCAGGATATGCATTCTTTTCAAGTGCTCATGGATCCTTCTACAGGATAGATCATATGTTGTATCACAAGACTGGTCTCAATAAAGGCAAAAATATTGGAATTAAAGAAAAACACTTTCTCTGATCATAATGGAATGAAGCTGGAAATTAATAATGGATAGAAAAAGGGAAAATTCACAAATTTATGGGCATTAAACAATACACAGTGGGTCAAAGAAGAAATTGCAAGAGAATTTAGCAAATATCTTGAGATGAATGAAAATGAGAACACAACATATCAGAACCTATGGGATACAGCAAAGGCCATCCTGAGAGGGAAATTTATAGCCCTCAATGCTTACATTAAAAAAGAAAAAAGAGCCAAAATCAAGGGCCTCGCTGCACACCTGGAAGAACCAGAAAAAGAACAGCAAACTAATCCCAAACCAAGCCAAAGGAAAGAAATAGTAAAGATCACAGCAGAAATAAATGAAATTAAGAACAACAACAACAAAAAAATAAAATGGAGAGAATCAGCAAAGCCAAAAGTTGGTTCTTTGAGAAGATCAACAAAATTGACAAACCCTTAGCTAAACTAACAAAGAAAAAGAAAGAGAAGATGCAAATAAATAAAATCAGAAATGAGACAAGGGACATTATCACTGACCCCAGAGAAATAAGAGAGATCATAAGAGGATACTATGAACAACTGTACACCAACAACCTAGACAACATAGGCAAAATGAACAAATTCCTAGAAACACACAAACCACCTACATGGACTCTAGAAGAAATAGAAGACCTCAACAAACCAATCACAAGTGAAGAGATTGAAACAGTCATCAAAAACCTCCCAAAGATGAAAAGCCCAGAACCAGATGGTTTCGCAGGTGAATTCTACCAATCATTCAAAGACAATCTAATACCAAGCTTGCTGAAGCTCTTCCAAAAAATTGAACAAGAAGGAATGCTGTCAAGCTCATTCTATAAAGCCAAAATTACCCTAACACCAAAACTAGGTAAAGATACTACACAGAAAGAAATTTAGAGACCAATTTCTTTAATGAATATAGATGAAAAAATCCTGAACAAAATATTTACAAACCAAATCCAAAAGCACATTAAAAGAATTATACACCATGACTAATTGGGTTTTATCCCAGTTATGCAAGGGTTTTTCAACAGAAGAAAATGAGTGTCGTAAGTGACATTAATAAATTGAAGAAGAAAAACCACATGATCTTCTTGACTGATGCAGAAAAAGTATTTGACAAAATACAACATCCTTTCTTGATAAAAACACTCCAATAGATAAGAATGAAAGGAAGCTTTCTCAACGTGGTAAAGTACATATAATGAAAAACCAGTTAGCATTGTACTCAATGGTGAATTACTGGAAATTTTCCCACTGAGATCTGCAACATGACAAGGATGCCCACTGTCACCACTGTTATTCAATATTGTGCTAGAAGTTCTAGCTAGAGCAATTAGGCAAGATAAAAAAATAAAAGGTACCCAAATAGGAAAGGAAGAAGTAAAACTGTAGCTATTTGCTTATGATATGATCCTATATCTAGAAAATTCTGAAAATTCCACAGCAAATCTACTAGAACAGATAGACGAGTTCAGCAAAGTGGCAGCATACAATATTAATATGCAAAACTCAGTAGCAGTTCTATATACTATTGATGAGCAATCTGAGGAGGAAGTCAGAAAAAATGCCATTTTTAATAGCCACTAAAAGAATCAAATACTTACAAATAAACTAAATTGAGAACATAAAGGACCTATATTCAAAAAACTATAAAACATTGCTAAAAGAAATTTTAAAAGACCAAATAAATGGAAGACCAGTCCATGTTCATGGATTAGAAGTCTAAATACAATTAAGATGTCAATTATACCCAAACTGATTTATAGATTCAATGAAATCCCAATAAAAATCACAACAGCCTTTTTTTTTGCAGAAATGGAAAAGCCAATTATCAAACTTGTGTGGAAGGACAAGGGGTCCGGAATTGCCAAAAATGTCTTTAAAAAGAAGAACGAAGTTGGACGATTCTCACTTCCTGATTTTAAAGCATATTACTTAGATACAGTGGTAAAAGCAGCTTGGTACTGACCTAAAGATGGACATATCGACCAATAGAATCAAGTCAAGAACTCAGAAATTGACCTTCACATCTATAGTCAAGTGATTTTTGACAAAGCTGTCAAGCCCACCCAGGTGGGTAGAATAGTCTATTCAACAAATGGTGCTGGAAAAACTGGATATCCATATGCAAAAGAAAGAAAGGGGACCCCTATCTCACACTTTTACAAAAATTAACTCAAAATGGATCAAGGACCTAATATAAAAGCTATGACCATAAAACTCCTAGAAGAAAATATAGAGAAACATCTTTAAGATCTTGTAGTAGGTGGTAGTTTCTTAAACTTTACATCCAAAGCACGAGCAACAAAAGAAAAAAATAGATAAATGAGACCTCCTCAAAATTAAACATTTTTGTTCTTCAGCACACTTTAAGTATGTAAAAGGACACCCTACTTAATGGGAGAATATATTTGGAAACCACGTATCCAACAAGGTTTTGATTTCTGTACTAAATAATGAGATCATACAACTCAATGATAAAAAGACAAGCAACCCTATTAAAAAATAGGCAAAAGACTTGAATAGACATTTCTCCAAAGAGGAAATACAAATGGGCAAAAAAGCACATGAAAAAATGTTCAACATCACTAGCTATTAGTGAAATGCAAATAAAAACTACATTGTGATACCATTTTACACCTTATAGGATTGCCATCATAAAAATAAAAAACAAACAGAAAACTACAAGTGCTGGAGAGGGTGTGGAGAAATAGGAGCACTCCTTCACTATTGGTGCGAATGAGGAATGGCGCAGCCTTTGTGGAAGACAATTTGGCATTACCTCAAGAAGCTGAATATAGAATTGCCATAATATTCAGCAATCCTGTTACTGGGAATATAGTCAGAAGAACTGAAAGCAAGGACACTAACTGACATTTGCACACCAATATTCATAGCACCATTATTCACGTTTGCTAAAATATGGAACCATCCACTGATAAGTGGATAAACAAAATGTGGTTTATACATACAATGGAATACTATTCAGCTGTAAGAAGAAACAAAATCAGGATGTATATGACAACATGGATGAACTTTGAGGATATTCTGTTGAGTGAAATAAGCCAGACCCAAAAGACAAATATTGTATGGTCTCACTAATATGAACTAAATATGATGAGGAAAGCCATCATCATATTTGAAGTGACTCTAGAGTATAGGTTACTAGGAAATAAAATGTGGGTTGAGAATTGGAGTTAATGCTTAATGTATGTAGAATTTTTAATAATGTTTATTGTAAAAATGTGGAAATGAATACAGTCGATGGTAACATGTTATAGTGAGTATAACTAACACTGCTGATTTATAAATGAGATTGTGGCTGAAAGGGGTAGTCTGTAGATGTAAATGTCAATTGAAATGAAACTAGAGAATAAATCTAGGGTATGTATAACAGTGATTTCAAAAGTGGTGGATGAAGATTGTAGTTAATAAAAGTCTTCTTTTACAGTGTTAAGAATTATGGTGATACACGGGAAAATTACAACTAATGTAACCTATGGATGATAGTTAACAGTGATATTGTAATGTATGTACAGCAATGGCAAGAAGATATATCAAGTCTAAGAGACAACTATAGGGGCATATAAGTGGGTATAGGGTTTTTCCTTTTAGAGTAATGAAAATGTTCTAAAATTGAATGAGGTAATAAAAGCACAACTCTGTGATCAAAACAAAAGTCACTGAGTATACACTTTGAATGGATTGTACAAAACACAAGGCTATATAACATAGGGAATCCAATGGTTGAAGATAGACTGTGGTTGATAGGACAAATACAAGAATATTTTCTCATGAACTATAACAAATGTCTAATACTGATGTCGGGTGTTAATAATCAGATAGGTCAGGGGAAAATACACCAAATGTAAGATATGGGCTATAGTTAGTAATATATAATATAACAATGCTATGTCATAGCTTGTAACAGAAGTTTCACAACAATGCAAGGTAATGGTGGTTGGGAGATGCATGGGAGCCCTGTATGTTGATATATCTGTTTGTTTTATAATTTCACAACTTTTACTATACACTTACTGTATATTCCTGTATGAATGATATACTTCAATAAAATTTTATTTTAAAAATTAAGGTCATAAAGATTGAGAAACCTGAATAAAATCACAGAGCTGATTAGTGATGAAGCTAGTACTTGAAAAGACCTAACTATGTCTGATCTTGAAGTTTTTGTTTAAAAATTTTAGCGCTTTAGTCTTGGAAGTAAGCTGTATCTGTCGCAATGAGTTTATTTTTCCCTTTTCTGAGATAGTAAAGCTTGTTTCCTGGCATGTCTGAGGGTCCGTAATGTACACATGACCTGGAGAGGCAGTTTTATGTGGTGATCAAAAGCATGGAGAGCAGAATCAAAATAATCTGATTCAAATATCTTTCTCCAATATTAGCTGTGTGTTCTTACACAAGTCACTCCATAAATCTTAGTTACTTCATCTCAAAAGCACAAAGGGACTCTACTCCTTACCTCATATATATGTCCAAGTATGGTAGGTAGCCTTTCAGATGTTCCACAATGGTCCCTTCTCCTGGTTTTCACACTCCTGTGCAGCCCCCTTTCTTGAGTGGGCTGGACCTAGTGATTCATTTCTAACAAAAACAATGGGAAGTCACTCCAGATATTAGACTAAAAAGACCATGGCTTCCATCTCACGCATTCTTTCTCATTCTCTTGCTAGCTCTCTCACCCTCAAAGAAGACAGCTGCCATGTTGTAAACAGTTCTCTGGAGAAGCCCATGTAACATCACAAGTGTACAGCCAGCAAGTATATGAGGTCTGACAACAGCCACATGAGTGAGCTTGGAAGCAGATGCTCCCCCAGTTGAGCCTTTAGATGATTGCAACCTTGGCAGTTACCTTGACTACAGTCTTGTGAGAGACCCTGGGCTGACATCTTGATTGCAACCTTGTGAAGGATCTTGACCCAGAGGTATCCAGCTAAGTTTCACTGGGTTTCCTGACACATAGAAACTGGTTGATAATAAAGGTTTATTGTTTAAAGTCTCTAACATTTGGGGTAATTTGTTACACAGTAAGAGGTAATGAATATACCTAGAAATATGGTATATAAAGCATCTGAGACAAAGTAGACTGCCCCCCCAAAAAAAATCTGATAGGACTTATCATTTTTACTATTATTTTATGGGGAAAATGGTGGAGAAGGAAGAAGATATCAGTGCTGGAAGACAACCTTTGTCAACATCAAAATATTTCCAAAAGCTTGCCCTGACATTAAGCAGCCATTTCTTTCCTCTTGACAGCTCACCACCCTATGCCCTCATAATTGGGGAAAGGAAAATTGACTCAACAATAATTATAATAAATGGCAAAATTCACTTGAGCTCTTGCCTATCAATCAGATGTCATATTTGTCACTGGGTATCTAGACATTGATGTGACCAGTGTCTTAGATCAATGGACAGATGACGAGTATATGAATGATCATAACTGCAAATGTCAACTTTATCCCTTTAAATGCACTCAGTGTCCTGTAGATAACCTGAAAGGTCACATCGATAGTTGCCACCCGCTATGTCTCTCATTCCAAACACTATCAGACAACATGGCGTTTCTGGAGCAGGGAGAGAAGTTGAATGCAACAGCAGCCTGACATTTGATAATAGATTAGGGCACATCATTGTCCTATTAAGTAACGGCAGCTCTTCTCTGCCTTTGAGAGACTGACAAATGCAGTCTCCCTGCTTCCTCAATCAGAGGGGCAGTGCTGGTCCTCTCAGTTAGGAATGTCTCTTTTATATTTCAATTCAGGTAGGAAGTCAAAGTACCCGTGATGCATTACTTTTGACATTTCTCAGCAATGCAGTAACCAACCCCCGCCCCCTGCAAACACACACAAAAGGCAAACATCTAAGTTCAATATTTCACACTATTGTAAGTGGGAAAAGCCTGAATTTGTGAAAAAACTAAATTTATAGTATACTTTAAAAGAAATGCTGTTTTAGTACTTTTTAATACATATAGTAACTTCAACTAATTGCCAAATAAAGTTTGCTCCCTCTGGCTTTAATGAACAGATTAGCAGCACTAGCATTAGAGACACCATTTGCATAAAATTAATTTGCTAAAGCCCTTAAAAATAGTGTTCAAAGTGGCTTAAACGTGCTCACTGCCTATTTATACTATTAATTTGCTAAGTAAACCCTTCTTTTTAAGTAGGGCAAAGTGGATTGTCAGTCCAGCCGAAGTTGAGTTATCACAAAATCGTTAAATAAGGTGAAGTTTAAATTAATATATTTTTCCATACAAGGGTGATAAGTCTATAAGTTTAACTCCCAGTGAACTGTTAGCACAGATATTTTGTTAAGCATGGAGACAACAAGGAAAAGTAGATTATTTTTTAAGTTGATTTGGCCCTCAATTAGTTAAAAATGTTTGTTCTTCTCTAGACCCATTTCTAACAGAAAATGAAAGTTTCATACAGATTGAGTCCTACTCAATGGATATTATTGGGGAGAAGCAAGTGTGTTTAAAAGTTGGAGAGAATGTGCCAGCTGGGCCCGGAACCTCAGCGGAGTTGCATTACCTACTCTACAGCTCATTGGACTCACCCAGGACAACTGTCAGGGAGATGATGGTGAACAACGGCCATCCCAGGGAACAGAGAGTCTGCAGCTACAAGCAAGGTAGTCACATCCATCTTCCCCATGGGATATAAACCCCTCTCAACTGGAGGTAGAGTGGATGTCACTATCTCAGAATCCTTGGGATTGGGGGAAGAGTGGACTTACTGGTATTCTACTATAGACATATTGTGATTCTAGCAATGGAAGAAATTACAACATTGATGTGGTGCCAGTGGCCACTGGAAGCTCTGGGGGCAGGAAGAGGGAAAAGCAATTGTAATACGGGGCCTTTTTCAGGACTTGGAAATCTTCCTGAGTGACGTTGCAATGACAGATATAGGCCATTTTATATCATCACATAACATGCAGAACTGTGTGGGAGAGAGTGTAGACTACAATGTGAACTATGGTCCATGCTCAATGGCAAAGCCCCAGGATGCGTTTATCAATTGCAATGAATGTGCCACACTAATGAAGGATGTTCATGTGGGAGGGTGTGGGAGGTGTGGGGAGTGGGGCATATGGGAATCCCTATATCTTTTGTGTAACATTTATGTAATCTAAGTATCTTTTAAAATAAAAATAAATAAAAAATAAATAAAAAGTTGGAGGGAGTGCACAATGGAAGAATCCAAATATAAGCCAGGTCATGTATTTTCCTCACCCAGTATGGAAATTCTTTACCCATATGTTTAAAAGTTAAGATTACATAGAATAACGTGTTGTTTAAATATGAACAGTTCTCCTCAGATTATTCTACAAATTCAAGGCAACCTCAATCAATAAATCAATAGAGTTTGTAAAATGATGTTTGATAAATTAACTCGATGCATCTGAAAGGGAAAAAAAATACAAAATAAAAACCATGACTATTTTAAGAAGTGAAATGTTTTGGGAACAGAATGAATGGCTTGTTCTACCAGATCCCAGAATATTTTTAAGAGCCTTAGTAATTAAAATATCATGGTATTGGCTCAGGAATAAGCATAGCAATAAAATAGCATAGAGCATCCAGAAACAGATTCTTGTATGTATGGAAATTTTTTATATCATAATGGTAGAATTTTAGATTGGTGGGGAAAGAATATATCAACATATAGCATTGGAAGATTAACTAACCATTTTAAAAATAAAAAGTTAGATTGCTACATCACATCATCACAAAAATAAACTACAGATGGATTAAAGAACTAGAGGCTAAAAATGAAAGTGTTAGAAATAAATATAGGAGGGGATATAGAGAAGGAATTCTTAAACAAGACATAAAATGCAAAAGCTGTAAATGAAAAAAAAAATGAATAAATTTGACTAAATAAAAATTTAAAACCCCTGGGACCAAGGAAATTGTTTTTTAAAAAATCCCAAAGCTGTGTGTGTGTGGGGGGAATGTTTGCAATGTATATAGCATAAAAAGCAAAAATATCCAAAATATGTAAAGAATTTCTATGAAGCAATATGAAAAAAACTCACAAAACTTAGTCACAGAAAAGGGAATTGGAGGACTTCTGGGGAAGATGAAGGATTAGAGAGGCAGAAAGATCACTTCTCTCACAGAAAAATAGCTAGAAAGTAAGTGGAGACTATGTTGAGGGCTGCTCTGGGACTTAGGACACCAGGGGAAGGCGAGACACCACCCAGAAGAGAGAAGGGCGAAGGAAAGGAGTCTCAGTTGGGTGGAAAAATCCCAGGAGTAAAGCTACAGCAGTAGCTGCTGGCATGCATCTCCCCACCCTCAAAGAAAACAGCGTCTGTGGACTGCAGTGGCAGCAGACTGAGGGGGTTGCAGGAGTTCACTTCCCCAAAAGAGAGGAGAGGAAGGGACACAGCTTACAGCAAATTCCTATTTTGGCCAGTGAAATTGATCTGCTGCATTGGAGGTATCGAACATTTCCTGGCCCAGTGGGGCCATGACATTGTTTGCCCTGAGAGCTGGCAGGGAGCTTAAGATAATTTGCCTTCTCAAACACTCTTTCCTGCTGCCCTGGGTTGATTGCTGAGAAAGCAGAGGAAGGAAGGGTGTAGCAGGCCAAGGGAGGAGAGCAGCTTCTAAGAAGGTTTGTGAGGCTTGGCTAGCCCTGAGGACATTGCTTCTGTACCACCTGCCTGCAGAGTTACACTGAATGCATTCTGCCAAGCATCTGGGACCTGAGCTAAGAGGTCTGCCGAAGAGCACCATCTGCTAGCAGACAAGAAAAGTGCACAAAAAGGAGGGAAAAATAATAATAAATAAAAAAGACAACCAGGGGCCTTTACAGGTCCACTACCCAAGATCCTTGGAAACTGGCCTGCACCCCATTACTGAGTCCTTAGCCCTGGTTTGAGCAGTTAAACAGGAGCAAACCTAATTATCTAGAACAAGGTGAAACAAGAGTCAAAGAACAGTGGTAGGACACAGCCACTTAACAGTAAATCTGTAGGCAAGAGAGAGAAACTGAACATGAGTAAACTCACAATCATAATCAGATGCCCAGATATCAGCAAAAAATTACAAGCCATACTAAGGAAAAGAAAGATATGACTCAGGCAAAGGAAAAAATCAAAGCTCCAGGCAAGAAACAGGACATAAAACAATTAATAAGGTTCATACAAATCATAGAGTTAAAGACAACATGGCTAAAGAGATAAAAGATATTAAAAAGACACTGGGTGAGTACAACGAAAAATTTGAAAACTTGGATAGAAAGCAGCAGACCTTATGAGAATGAAAGACACAATAAGTGAGATTAAAAATACAATTGGGTCACACAAAAGCAGATTTGAAATCACGGAAGGATCAATGACATAGAGAACAGAACAGCTGAAATTGAAAAGAGAGAAGAACAGAGAAAGAAAAGAATGGAAAAAATTGAGCAGGGACCCAGGGAGGTGAATGATAGCACGAGGTGCACCAACTTACATGTTATGGGAGTTCAAGAAGAAAACAAGAAGCGAAAGGCAGAAAGAGTATTTAAGGAAATAATAGCTGAAAGTTCTGCAGCCGGAAAAAACAAGACAAGAGAGAGAGGCTTGGAGGAGAGTGTAGAAGTGAAGACTACAGGAAAGGGTAACCAAAAGGGTAAAAAGATGGACAAAAATAAGGTATGACACATGAAAGCTAAAAGATAAAATGGTTGAGGTAAGTAATGCCTTTACAATAATAACATTGAATGTTAAGGGATTAACAAACAAAAGATATAGGCTTATAGAATGGATAAAAAAACATGAACCATCCAAATGCTGTTTGCAGGAGATTCATCTTAGACCCAAGGATACAAAGAGACTGAAAGTGAAAGAGTGGAAAAAGATATTTAACACAAACAGTAACCAAAAGAAAGCACGGGTAGCTATACTGGTGTCAGACAAAACAGACATTAAATGCAAAGAAAAATTATAAGTGATGCAGAAGACCATTATATACTAATAAACAAGACAATGCCCCAGAAAGGAGTAACAGTCATAAATATCTATGCATCTAACCAGGGTCCCCAAAATACATGAGGCAAACTTTGGCAAAATGGAAAGGAGAAATAGACGCCTCTACAATAATAGTTGGAGAATTCAACATGCCACTCACAACAATAGATAGGACAACTAGACAGAAGATCAACAAGAAAACAGAGAACTTGAACAATGTGATAAACATGCTGGACCTGAAAGACAGATACAGAACACAGCACCCAAAATCAGTAGGTTAGACATTCATCTCAAATGCTCATGGATCTTTTTCCAGGATAGGCCACATGTTGGGCCACAAAGCAGTTCTTAATAATTTTAAGAAGACTGAAATTATACAAAGCACCTTCTCTGATAATAATGGAATGAAGATGAAAATTAATAATAGGCAAACAAGGGGAAAATTCACAAATACATGGAGGATAAACAACATATTCATAAACATTCCGTGGGTCTAAGCAGAAATTGCAAAAGAAATTAGTTGATATCTCAAGATGAATGAAAATGAGAACACAATTTATCAAAATTATCAGATACAAAAAAGACAGTACTGGGAAGCAGATGTGGTTCAAGAGGTTGGGTGCTTGCCTACCACACTGGAGGTCCCGGGTTCAGTTTCTGGTGCCTCCTAAAGAAGATGAGCAAGACAGAGAGCTGATGCAACGGGCTGGCACTGCAAGCTGATGCAATAAGTTGATGCAACGAGGAGACACAAAGAGAAAACACAGTGAGAGACACAAGAAGCAGGGAGCAGAAGTGGTTCAAGTGATTAGATCCCTCCCTCCCACATGGGAGATCCTGGGTTCAGTTCCTGGTGTCTCCTAAAAAGAAGACACAGAGAGCACACAATGAATAGACACAGAGAGCAAACAGCGAGTGCAACGAAGAAATCAAGAAAAAATTCAATTTACAATAGCAACTAAAAGAATCAAACATCAGGAAAAAATTTAACCAGGGATATAAAGGACTTGTAAGTGGAAAACTACAAAATATTGCTAAAAGAAATTAAAGAAGAATCAAATAAATGAAAAGACATTCTGTGTTCACAGATTATAAGACTAAATTTTATTAAGACGTCACTTCTACCCAGTGATTTATAGATGCAATGCTATCCCAATCAAAATTCCATCGGCCTTCTTTGTAGAAATGGAAAAGCCAATCATCAAATTTATATGGAATGATAAGGGGCTCCAAATAGCCAAAACCATCTGAGAAAGAAGAACAAAGTTGGAGGACTGACATTTCCTGATTTTAAAACTTATTACAAAGCAACACTAATCAAAACAACCTGATGCTGGCTACAAGACAGATGTATAGACCAATGAAACTAAATTGAGAGTTCAGAAATAAACCCTCAAATCTATGGTGAATTGATTTTTGATAAGGGAGTTAGGGCCACTTAATGGGAAAATAATAGTCTCTTCAACAAATGATGCTGGAAAAACTGGATATCCATATGAAAAAGAATAAAAGGGATTCCTACCTCACATGATTTATAAACATTAGCTCAAAATGGATCAACAACCTAAATTAAAAAAAAAAAAAAAAAACTATAAAACTCTTAGAAAAATCATAGGGCAGTATCTTCATAACTTTGTGTTGGAAAATGGGTTCTTAGATTTTACCCCAAAGCATAAGCAACAAAAGAGAAAGAGGTAAGTGGGGCTTTTATCAAAATTTAAAACTTTTGTGCATCAAAGGACTTCATCATGATCATAAAAAGATAACCTACAGAATGGGAGAAAATATTTGGAGACCACATATCTCCTTAGGGTTTAATATTCATTATATATAAAGAAATCCTACAACTCAACAGCTAAAAGACAAATAACCCAATTAATAATGGGCAAAGATTTTAAATCAGCACACACCACTCAGAACTGAGTGCGAGAGAGTGTGGTCTACAGTGTGAACCGTGGTCTATGGTTGGTGGCAAGGCTCCAGGATGTGTAAGTTCATTGAGGGTGGTGGGCCACACTGTGGGAGATGTTTGTGTGGGATGTGATGGGAGGTGTGGGAGGTGGGCAACATGGGAATCCCAGTGGGTTCCGTGTAATATTTTGGGTAATCTAAGCACCTCTTAAAATATATATATATATATAAACAACATTTTTGTAAGCAAATACACATATATGCATATATATTTATATATCATTTTGCAAATGTTTGTATGTATTGTGAGAATTTTTATTTTTACCCATAATAAAAAAAAAAAAAAGAAAAGAAAAAAAAATAATAATGGGCAAAGGACTTGAATAGACCTTTCTCCAAAGAAGATATACAAATGGCCAAAAAGCACATGAAAAGATCACCATCATTAGTCATTAGGAAAATGCAAAACATCTCACACCCACCAGAAAGGCTACTATTAAAGAGAAAATAACAAGTGTTGGAAAGGATGTGGAGAAATATAAACACTTCTTCATGAGAATGATGCACCCACTGTTGAAAACATTTTAGCATTTACCAGAAAGTCAAAGATAGAATTACCATATGACATGGCAATCCCACTTCTAGATCTATACCAAAAGAATTGAAAGCAGGGACTTGAACAGATATTTGCACATCAATGTTATTCACAATTGCCAAAAGATGGAAGCAACCCAAGTATCCATCAATTGAAGAATGGTCAACAAAATGTAAATAAACAAAATGGAATGCTATTCAGCTGTAAAAAGAATGAAGTTGGATGAACCTTGAAGGGATCACATTAAGTGGAATAATTCAAATACAAAAGGAAAAATATGTATGATATTACTGATATGAAATAATTATTGAATCCATAGAGTCATAAACTAGAAATACAGGTTAGCAGGCACTAGCGTGCAGGTAGGGCAGGGGGACTTACTGTTTAATTGCTATAGAGTTTCTGTTTGGGGTGATGGAAAAGTATTTGTAATGAATGGCGGTGATGGCAGCACAACATTGTAAATGTAATTAACACTACTGAATTGTATATTTGAATGTGGTTATAAGGGGAAATTTTAGTTTGTATATATATTATTAGATTAAAAGCCTTTTAAAACCATAGGACTGTACAACACAAACAGTGAACCCTAATGTATGATGGAGTATAGTTTATATTATAATTATAATATTGTTTCATCAATTGTAACTAAAGTGCCACATTAATTCAAAGTGTTAACAATAGGGAAAACTGTGTGAGGGGGTTATATGGGAACTCTATTTTCTGCATGGTTTTTCTGTAAACCTACATCTTCTCTAATAAAAAAAAAAAAAATTTTTTTTAAATGTTGGGCAACAATGTATCCAGTTTAATGCTATTGATGTTAAAAGAAATCAATAAAAGACTCCTCCGTGTGTACATGTATATATTTATGCAAAAGAAAAAAGTGAAACTGCATATATATATCATATATATATAAATATATTTGTAAATGTATAGGAAAGTTTCTAGAATGATACATAATAACTGGATTGCAACGGTAACCTCTGCAGAAGGGACTGAGTTGGTTGGGTAAGGTCAAGGGAGACTTTAATTGTATCTTTGAATTTGTTTTATGAGAATATATTCAGGATTACTTTAGTCATTACAGAAGAGTTAAAATGCTAGAATTAATTACTTGTGAGGTATAAACATCTGTGTCTTAAGGTTACCTGACAAAGTTAAATTTCTTTAGTAACCATGGAGTTTTAAACCAACGTACTATTAACTTTGAAACAGTTTGCCTTTATTTGGTTAACATTTAACTGATCAGACCCAGCCCTCCACAGAGCCCAGAAATTCAAAACCTTCCTTGTTATTTACTATCTGAAATCTAGACCTATTTATTCCTGTCTTCTTTAAGGAATAGAGTCAAACAATTTTCTGCAGGGTTTAGCTTCTTGGCTAAAATGTAATTCAGCCCTCCAGGTTATAAAAGCACTGTGTTTCCCAGATTGCCTTGAGGCTCATTTAGGACTCTTTAAAAGGAAGCTAGTTTGGTCTTAAGTCTTACTTTATTCACGGACAAAGATGAAGGAGAAAGATTGCTATGATTGATGGGATAGCAATTCAGAGCCAAGGTACAACAAGGTACTCCCTACTTGACAATTTAAAGTAACACACACACACACACACACACACACCTGGCTTTAGGTACTCACCGTGGCTGGTGGTCCTATAGAATTATCTGGGAGGCTTGTTAAAAAATATATTTCTGGGCTCCACTTCCTGAGTTGCTGATTCGATTCGGTAGGTCCAGGAGGGGCTGGAGAATTTTCATTTCTAACAAGTTCCCAGATAAGACCAATGTTCTGAGGCTCACCCTTTGAGAACCCCTGGTTAGTACCCCACCAGCTAAGCCTAGTCCCTAAACTAATTCTTCTTGATATTTTGCTTTCTAATTATCTTATTTCTTCACAGTTTACAGCTACAGAAAACTTGCCTCATTGCCAGACTTCTTCTTATCAAGAAAGGAGGATTCCAATTATAGCCAGTATTTTTTGTCAGGTTTTTTAATTGACCTCTACTTTATATGCAGTTTTATAATTTATAAAAACTCACCTTTTTATAAGATGTACAATTTTATGAATTCGGACAAATGCAATCATGTTACCACCATAATTAAGATATAGAACATTTCCATCATCCTCAAATATTCAACTCATGATCATTACTAATTAATCTTCTTCCCCTGTCCCCAGCTCCTGGCAACCAGTGATCAGATCTGTGTTCTTACAGTTTTGCCTTTCCCAGAATGTCATATAAACAAACTCCTACTGTCTGTGGCTTTGACTCTGGCTTCCTTCACACTTAGTAAAATTCATCTGAGATTCATTCCTTTTTATGACTAAATAGTATGCTATTGTGTGAATACACTAGAGTTTTTTTATCCACTCACTATTTGATGGACAATTGTGTTGATTCCAGTTTTTGGTTACTATGAAGAAAGCCATTAAAGCATTCATGTATAGGTATTCATACGGATATATGTTTTCATTTCTAAAATACCTAGGATTGAAATTGGTGTGTCATATATTAAGTATATATTTATTTTACATGAAATTGTCATATTTTGCCAAAGCAGCTATACCACTTTGCATTCCCACCAACAATGTACAAGAATTCCAGTAATTCTCAACAAACCAATCACATTTAAAGAGATCGAATAAGTCATCAAAATCTCCCAACCAAGAAAGGTCCAGGAAAAGATGGCTTTACAGATGAATTCTATGAAACATTTCAAGAAGAATTAACACCAATCCTGACTAGAATCTTACAAAATATGGAAGAGGAGGGAAAATAACCCAACATATTTAATGAAGCCAACATCACCCTAATACCAAAGCCAGATAAAGATACTACAAAAAAGTAAAATTATAGCCCAATCTCTCTGATGAACATAGATGCAAAAATTCTCAATAAAATACTTGCAAATAGACTTCAACAGCAAATTAAAAGAATTATACACCATGATAAAATGGAATTTATTCCTGGTATGCAAAGGTAGTTCAACATAAGATAATCAATTAACATAATACACTATATTAACAAATTGAAGGAAAAAAACCATGATCATCTCTACAAAACAAAGGCACTTTGACACAACCCAGCATCCTTTCTTGATAAAAACACTACAAAACATAGGAGTAGATATGTTCATATATCCTCAACATGATAAAGTGCATATATGAAAAGCCCACAGTTACATTGTACTCAATGGTGAAAGACTGAAAGCCTTCCCTCTAAGATTGGATACAAAACAAGGTTGCCCACTGTCACCACTGTTATTCAACATTGTGCTAGAAGTTCTAGCTAAAGCAATTAGACAAGGAAAAGAAATAAAAGGCATCCAAATTGGAAAAGAGCAACTAAAACTCTCACTACTGACAGGTGACATGATCTTATATTTAGAAAATCCGAAAATATCTATGACAAAGCTACTAGAGCTAATAAATGAGTTCAGCAAAGTGGCAGGATACAAGTTCAAAACACAAAAATCAGTAGCATTTCTATACACTAGTAATGAGCAAGCTGAGGAGGAAATCAGAAAAAAATCCCATTTACAATAGCAATAAAAATACTCAAATATTTAGGAATTCATTTACCCAGAGATGTAAAGGACCTGTATTCAGAAACTACAAAACACTGCTAAAAGAAATCAAAGAAGACCTAAACAAATGGAAAGACATTCTGTGGTCATGGATTGGAAGACTAAACATTCTGCAGATGCCAATCCTACCAAAATTGATTTATAGATTCAATGCAATCCCAATTGAAATTACTACAGCCTACTTTAAAGAACAGAAAAGTCAATTACCAAATTTATTTGGAAGGGAAAGGGTACCTGAATAGCCAAAAACATCCTATAAAAGAACAATGTAGGAGGAGTCACATTTTCTGACCTTGAAACATATTACAAAGCTACAGTGGTCAAAACAGCATGGTATTGGCATAAAGATAGATACATTGATTAATGGAATGGAATTGAAAGTTCGTAAATAGACCCCCACATCTATAGTCAACTCTTTTTTGACAAGCCTACAAAGTCCACTCTACTGGGACAAAACAGTCTCTTCAACAAATGGTGCTGGGAAAAATGGATATCCATAACCAAAAGAATGAAAGAGGACCCCTTTCTCACTCTCTGTACAAGAATCAACTCAAAATGGATCAAAGAACTAAACATAAAAAGCAGGATCATAAAACTCCTAAAGATAACAGACATATATTATCACAATCTCATGGTAGGCGGAAGTCTCAAATTTTATACCCAAATCATGAGCAATAAAAGAAAAAATAGGACCTCCTCAAAATTAAACACTTCTGCACATCAAAGAACTTTGCAAGAAGGTGAAAAGGCAGCTGACTCAAGGGGAGAAAATATTTGGAAATCACATATCTGATAAGGGTTTAATATTCATGATGTAGAAAGAGATCCTACAGGGAAGCAGATGTAGCTCAAGCAGTTGGGTGCCCGTCTGCCACATGGGAGGTACCAGGTTCGGTTTCCAGTGCCTCCTAAAAAAGTCAAGTGAGACAGCGAGCTGACACGACTGGGCTGGTGTGGAGAGCTGACACAACAAGATGATGCAATGAGATGATGTTAGGAGGAGACACAACGAGAAACACAACAAGCAGGGAGCAGATGTGGCTCAAGCGATTGAGCGCCTCCCTCCCACTTGGTAGGTCCTGGTTTTCCTTCCCGGTGCCTCCTAAAAAAAAAAAAGACGAGCAGACTCAGAGAGGACACAATGAACAGACACAGAAAGCAGACAGCAAGCGCAAAGAACAAGTGGGGGTGGGTGGGAGGATAAATAAATAAAATAAATCTTAAAAGAAAGAGATCCTACAACTCAACAATAAAAAGACAAATGACCAATTAAAAAAATGGACAAAAGATTTAACTAGACATTTGTCCAAAGAGGAAATACAAAGGGCAAAAAAAAAAAAAAAAAACATGAAAAAGTTTGCTCAACATCACGACCTATTAGAGAAATGCAAATCAAAGCTACAATGATATATCATTTCACACCTATTAGAATGGCCACTATTAAAAAGACAGTAAACTACAAGTGTTGGAGAGGATGTAGAGAGATAGGAAACTTATTCACTGTTGGTGGGAACGTATTAACAGAATGGTACACCAATGTGGAAGAACTTTTGGCAGTTCCTAAGGAATTTAAATATAGATCTGCCAATTGACCCAGCAATACTGTTTCTAGGAACATACCTAGAAGAACTGAAAGCAGTGACATGAACAGACAGCTACACACCAATGTTTATTGTGGCCTTATTCACAATTACCAAAAGATGGAAACAACCCAGGTGCCCATCAACTGATGAATGGATAAAAAATTGTGTATACACACGATGGAATATTATGCAGCGGTAAGAAGAAATGAAGTTGTGAAGCATATGACAACATGGATGAACCTGGAGGACTTGATGTTGAGTGAAGCAAGCCAGACACAAAAGGACAAATATTGTATGTTTTGCTATTATGAACTAAATATATGGTGTAAACTCATAGAGTTAATAACTAAAATAGAGGTCACCAGAAAAGAGAATGAAGTTAGAGAATGGAAATCTGAGGTTTATTATGTGCGGAATTGGTAAAAATGTTGTTCATAAATCTTTAGAAATGAATAGAAATGGTGAAAGCACATCATGGTGTTTGTGAACTATCAGTGCTAATATAAGAGTTTGAGAATGGTTGAAAGGGAAAGTCTAAAGTCCTGTATATTACTAGAAGGAAAGCTAAAAAATGAAACATGGGACTGTATAGCATAGCAAACCCTCATGTGAAAAATGAGTATGAGTGTTATTGCATGTATGAGTGTTTCTTTCTGAAACAGAACAAATGTATGTTAATGCTACTAGATGTTAATATCAGGGTGATATTTGGGCAAAAATACAACCAAAGCAAACTATGGACAGTGTCTATAATATATTAATAATCTTCCATCAATGGTAAAAAAAAGAAGTATGCTAAGTGAAAGAAACTAGACAAAAGGTATTACATATTGTTTTACTCCACTTCTACAAAATATAAATACAAATAAATTAGAGATGGAAATAAAACAGCAGTTACATATGGCAGAGGAAAGATAGAGAGATTGAAAGGTGACTAGTAAGGGGCAGAGTTTTTGTTTGTTGGTTTGTTGTTTATTATTATAATTACTGGAGAATGAAAATGCTCTAATATTAATTGAAGTGATAAATGCACAACTCTGTAATTATACCTGGGAATAAACATGTATAATACTTCTTCTGGGTATATACCCAGAACACGAACAGATATATGCACATCAATGTTCATAGCAGCATTGTTCATAATTGCCAAAAGTTGGAATCAGCCCTGGTGCCCATCAACAGATGAATGGATAAACTGTGGTACATACACACAATGGAATATTACTCAGCTGTAAGAAGGAATAAAGTGCTAACACACGGAATAACATAGATGAATCTTGAAGACCTTGTGTTGAGTGAAGCAAGCCAGGCATTGAAGGAAGAACAGTATATGACCTCACTGATTTGAATTGCAGAAAGTCTCTGAGAACCATTGTCTGAAAGATAGGTTAACAAGGGAGAGAAAGAGAAGAGAAGGTTGTGAGCCATCACGCATATGGACATAATCTATGGTAAAGTGATGGAGTATAGTTGCATATTGAAGGGTAGGACAGGTGGGTAGAGACACTACTGGGTTTGGTGGTGCAGGGTTGACAGGTGGGTAGATTAGGAAGGGCGGGTTAGAATACCCAGGATACTGGGGGGAGAGTTGGGAGGAGGACTACGTAAACATGGGATTTGTGGGTATTATGTTGAAAGTACAGGAGTGAGAATGCTCTTATGGTAGTATGACAAGATAGTGTCACTGTTTTAGGGTGTAGGTTGGGGGGGCATTCAGGAAGGGGTGCATCTGGAGTAGGCTTCTGGGGAATGTGTGAGTGTTCATCCTGTCATAAGGTGTTGTGTCGGGGAGTGGAGACCCACACAGTGAATGGGAAGAAGATGGATCCCCATCGTTGGGAGGACCGATTCACCCAGAAAAAGACAGGTGTGTGTCTCTCTTAGGCACAAAGGTGGATCCTAATAGGAGAGGAGAATCAACATGTCAAGACCTCTTTTTGCTTGTAACTATGAATCTTGTCATCCAATGAGTCAAGACAGGGGAGTGTCATGAGCCCTTGGGAGATGGGGAGGAAGGAACAGAAAAGATCAAATGGGGTATTTAGTGGTCATGGGAAATGTTTTTCATTACCTTACAGTAATGAACACAGGACATGGTAAATATCATCAAAAAATTTTAAATTTTACTGTCTAAATTGTAAACTATACTGTAAACCATGGACATTGTTTAGTAGTTATGTTTCACTATCTGTATAACAGTTATAACAATGCTACCATCCACATAGAAACTCTAGTATTCTGTGTGTGAATTTGTTGTGACCTAAAACTTCTTTGAAAATTAAATGAAAATTTGGGAAACACTGGGGAGTGAGAGGGGGCAGGTGCCATAGTACAGACTGGACACCCAATAGTGCAGTGATAAAAGGAAAAATGTTAAAAAAAAAATTTTTTTTTTAATTTTTTATTCCCATTTATTGAATATCCCAATCCTTTAATTTTATTTCTAGTGTTTTTTTAAAGTTACCATGTATTTTATCTCTTATATTTAAACTTATCTTTATTATTTCATTTTCCTATTAATTGTATTTGGCTATTATATGGGCTTCATCTTCAAGGAAGGTTTGGATCACAGAAGCGTTACAGAAGGGGGCAGGAGAGGATCATTGTTGGGGATGTCTGGGATGGGAGTTTCATGGGAGGAAGTTCATCTGAATATACATGAAAGATATATGGAATTGTTCAAATGATCAAGGGATAGGGCATGGTCACGGTGGGTAGACAAAACCACTCAATAAATGAGGGAATACTGAATTCCCAGCCAGGAGAGATCTGCCACATTCTCCAAGGGAGCAAAAACAGTCCCCCGAGTGCAGGGGCAGTGTCTGGCAAAGGGGGAGGGTCCACTGATGGGTTCTTGTTATTGATGACTAGCCTTATCAGTCTTTGCTCTTGTAAATGAAACTTAGCCTACTGTTATGGGGTGCCTAAGGGTTGCCACCTGAGAGCCTCCTTGTTGCTCAAATGTGGCCTCTCTCTAAGCCAAACTCATCATATGAATGCATTACCTTCCCCCCAGCGTGGAACATGACTCCCAGGGATGAGCCTCCCTGGCAATGAGGGATTGCTACCAAGTGCCAACTGGCAATACAACTGGAAAAAGACCTTGAATAAAAGGGGGAAAAGGTAAAGAGAAATGAGTTCATGTGGCTAAGAGACTTCAAAGAGAGTTGGGAGGTCATCCCAGAGGTAACGCTTACACACACCTCAGTAGAATCTCATAGAACACCAATGTGGATATCATCCCACACAGAGGGGCTCCTGAGGCCTCTGGAGACACCCAGGTCCTATATAAGGGGGGATAGCTCCAGAGATTGATGCCTTATCAGTGAGCTCTACTTTGGAATATGTGCTCCTGAGAGTGACAGAGTTGGACTCAAATAAGTCCTCCCTGCACATGGTCCATCATTCAAATTCAAAATTATATGTGGTGCTAGAGTTTGTACGTGTACTTCCAGAGACTGGAGCCTCGGACCCCATGTGCCAGCTGTGCTTGGAATCTCGGTGGAGCTGCAACTCCTACTCTACAGCTCAATGAACTCACCCAAGACACCTGGTGAGGAGACGATGATGGACAACAGCCATCCCAGGGAATGGAGAGAGCCTGCAGCTGCAGGCAGGATAATCCCATCCACCATATCCATAGGATATAAGCCCCCTCTCACTTGGAGGTGGAGTGGACATCACCATCCCAAACTCCTCAGGATTAGACTAGAGTGGACTTAATGGTATTCCGTTGTAGACATAATGTGATTCAGGCAATGGAAGAAATTACAACAGTGAGGTGGAGCCAGTGGCCACTGGACGCTTTTGGGCAGAAAGAGAAAAGCAGTTGTAATACAAGTGCTTTTTCAGGACTTTGGAATTATCCTAAGTAACATTACAATGACACATATAGGGCATTTTACATCAGCATATACCCTGCAGAACTGTGTGGGAGAGAGTGGGGTCTACAATGTGAACTATGGTCCATGCTTAGTGGCAAAGCCCCAGGATGTGTATATCCATTGCAGGTGATGAGCCACACTAATGAAAGATGTTTATGTGGGATGTTATGGAAAGTGTGGGAGGTGAGGAACATGGGAATCCCTGTAATTTTTGTGTAACATTTATGTAATCTAAGCATCTTATAAAAAATATATATATATATATTTAAAATAAAATAAAACTATTGTTTGTACACTTTGGACAGATTGTATGCTTTATGAATACATTTCAACAAAGTAGATTTAAAAATAAAGAATTCCAAGCATTCTGTATCCTCACTACCAATTGGAATTGTCAGTTTTTTTAATTGCAAACATCTTAATAGGTGTGTAGTGTATCTCATTAGGCTCTAATGTTCATTTTCCTGAAGACTAACGAAGTAAGCACCTCTTCATGTGTTTCCAATTCATTCTTAAATTTAAAACATTCTTAGAGGAGGCTCAAGTATATTGTCCAGTCCCGGGAGTCAGGGAATGAAGCTTGACCTAAAGTGTGAAATGTTAATACTAAATAAACTGTGCATAAGTCTTACCCATTTTTATATCTTTAGCTTCTAGGTCATGGGCTCAACTTTCAATGAGCACCCAAGATGCATTTGAAGAATAAATGAATAAATAATATCCTCTTATACCATATCAGTTACTCTTTAGGATGGACAAAGGGAGAAAATTGTAAGGAAGAAAGAAGAGAAAAAGAAGGGAAGAATTTATGATGAAAGGGAGAGAAAAGAGAGGAAGGAAACATTTACTGGACAACTGCTAGGTTCTAGACATTTACTAAACTACTCAAGCCGTCTGACCAACTTTGGGGTTGTGATTTTCATCTTCATTTTCAAATGAACACATTGAGGCACAGAGGTTTTTAAGTTGCCTAAGGTCTCACCACTACTAAATGCAGAGCTGGGATTTGAACTTGGTATTTTTTTTACCTCAAATCTCATGTTCACTACACCATATATTTCCATTAAATTCTGTCAAAGATATAATGAAGGGAGAGTTCACTTTCCATGTTTCTAAGCTATTACTAAAACCTCTACCACAGCAATAAAACGTTTTGCAGCTCCTCTTATGTGGAAAAATGCCCATACTTTTCCATTCTCCACAGAAATGTTTCCTGTCACTGATCTGGATATAAGTCAAGAAATACCAAAATCTTTTAGTCTGGAGCACAGAGCCAGAGTATTTGGCCTTGTGTTGCTGATGTTGTTGCTTTAGAAGCCTTATTATTTATTAGGTTTTTTTTGTAAAATATTTTTTTTTCTTTAAAATTCATCAAATTTTCATTGCTTACCTACTCTGTGCAAGACATTGAATATCATCCAAAAGTTTATAGGGCATGATCTCTGAATTCAAACAGTTTAAAATGTTTTGATGGAGGAGATAATATTGTACATTTATATAATTCAACATTTAAAAAAATATTTTTATATGTCTTTCCTTATTTGGTCTAAGTTTACTGAACAATTACAAAACTGGGATCAAAACTCAAGGTTTCTTTCTCCTACTTCAGTTCTAATAGTATTTCTTTTAATCCAAGTTCAAATTCTCCTTTTTCTTCATCATTTTTATCAGGATTAAAATGATTAAATGTCTAGACTGAGGAAAATAGAGATGTTCCAGGAACTTCTGTTGCGATGTAAAACTTAACAGCAAGGCATTTAAAAGGTAACTGGAAAAAGAAACTACGGCTAACAATACAAAGGTCTCCCCTTCAGTGGCCAGATTCATCAGTGCTCCCCACCTGCCTGCAAACATGCTGAGTGATGCCCACTGGAGACTGATCACCTTCAAAGAGGGAGGTACTCTAACAGGCCAGCAATCCCCGCTCCTCCCAGCTGAGTTAGACACATATCAAGTCAATTGTGTTGATTCCCAAACCTGTGTTATTCAAGTTGCATTTGTGATGCAATTTAAGTATTTTGAAAACTGATTAAATACCAGTGAGAAAAGAGTTGTTTCTAGGAAAACTAAGTCAGTTCTATGGAAAATTTAATGAAGGCAAGACACTAAAAAGTGCTGTAGAATGAAAAGGAAACAAGACAAGATAAACATTACAGAAATCTAAAAGTAGATTGTATCACAAGTGTCTAAGTTTTCGTAGCATTTTAATGAAATATAAGTCCTGGGATGAGCATTGTGAATGTGATTTATGCAAGAAAGACAATGCCAAACAGTGGACAACAGTACCCAAAGGATCTAAAATGATAAAGTTCATTTATCCAAATATAAATTTTTCACGCATTTGTTATAAAATATTTGAAAAATACAGAAAGTAGCTACAAGATATGTGCACTGATAGCTTTTTCATCCAAAGATAAACCACAGTTAGTACTTTAAAACTTTTGTCATTATAGTTATGAATGTTTATACCATATATACAATATTTTATGGTGAATTATAATGATGTGAACTGTTTATATCATGGATAATAAACACTTATCAGATATGTGTAACACATGTATCTTTCATATTGTTAAAAAGTTCACATCATTATAATTTTAGTGGCTTTCTAATATTTTACCATGTGGCTATATTAAAGTCTAGTCAGTCCAGAGTCTTACATTTAAGAAGTTTCTACTTTATTACATTAACTAATATATGATTAATGCTCATTGTGCATAAAGATTTTTTCTGTATTTTGGCCTATATCTTTAAGACAGATTCTCTGAAGTGGAATTAAGAGGTCAGTGGAAACGAGCTTTTCTAAAATGAGTATTTCTTCAGATTGTAATGATAATTCAGGTAATTGTAGAAAACTTGGAAAAATACAGAGAAATATGAAGTACCCCAGAGATAGTATTTTAATTAGTGTATTTTCTATCATTTTAAAACATAATTGAGGAAAGTGGATGTGGCTCAAGCAGTTGGGTGCCCACCTACCACATAGGAGGTTCTGGGTTTGGTTCCTGGGGCCTCCTAAAGAAGACGAGCAAGACAGCGAGCTGGCTTGATGGGCTGGCACGGCGAGCTGATGCAACAAAATGACTCAATGAGATGACACAACAAACAGACACAACAAGTCAACAGAATGGGAGAAAGAACAAGCAGGAGCAGAGGTGGCTCAAACCATTGGGCACCTCCCTCCCACATGGGAGGTCCTGGGTTTGGTTACCGGTGCCTCCTAAAAAGATGTGCACACAACGTATGGACACAGAGAGCAGACAGTGAGCACAAGCAACGATGGGGGGAGAGAAATAAGTAAATAAAAACAAATCTTTTTAAAAATACATAACTGAGATCATACTGTGTACCTAAATAGAGTCATTAGCATGTTTTTTAACAAATCAATTTTATTGATACACTTTAATAAACGTAAATACATCCAAAATGTACAATCAATGGTATTCAGTATAATCCCATATTTGTGCATTCATCACTTCAATCATTCTTAGAGCACTTTCATTATTCCAATAATAATAATAATAAACAAAAACAAACAAAACTCATCACTTCTCAATTTCTCTATGCTCCTCCTGTTGTACATAGTTGCTATTCTTTTTCCTTCTTTCTAGTATATTTTATTTATATTTTGTAAAAACATTCATATATACAATATCAACTATATTTGTCTTTTACGTGAGGTTTTACTATCATATACAGTCCCATGTTACAGTTTTTAACTTTCCTTCTAGTAATATACATGACCTTAGTCTTTCCCTTTCAACCATTGTCATTACCCTCAGCTTTCCATTCTCTACCTCATTCTACTTTCTGGTGCCTATATTCTAATTATTAACTCGATGAGTTTACACCATATATTTAGTTCATAATAGCACAATCATACAGTATTTGTCCTTTTCTGTCTGGCTTGCTTCACTCAATGCAAGGTTCTCCAGTTTCATCCATTTTGTCATGTGCTTCAAGACTTCATTTCTTCTTACTGTGGCATAATATTCCATTGTATGTATACACCACAATTTTTTATCCATTCATCAGTTCATGGACACCTGGGTTGTTTCCAACTTTTCGCAATTGTGAATAATGCCATTATGAACATCGGTGTGCAGATGTCTGTTCGTGTCTCTGCTCTCAGTTCTTCTGGGTCTAGGCCTAGTAATGGTAGGTCACATGGCAAATCTATATTCAACTTTCTCAGGAACTGCCAAACAGTACTCCACAGTACCATTCTACATTCCCACCAACAGTGAATAAGGATTCCTATCTCTCCAAATCCTCTCTAACATTTACAGTTCTCCTGCTTTTTAATAGCAGCCAGTCTAATTGGTGTAAAATGATCTCATAGTTTTGATTTGCATTTCTCTAATCACTAGTGATGTTGAACACCTTTTCATGTGTTTCTTTGCCATTTGTATTTCTTCTTTGGACAATTGTCTTTTCAAGTCTTTTGACCATTTTTTAATTGGGTAGTTTGTCTTTTTATTGTTGAGTTGTATGATCTCTTTTTATATCATGGATAATAAACACTTATCAGATATGTAATTGCCAAATATTTTCTCTCATTGAGTTGGCTGCCTTTTCACCCTTTTGACAAAGTCCTTTGAAGTGTAAGTGAGTAATTTTGAGGAGGTCCCATTTATCTATTTTTCTTTTGTTACTCATGCATTGGGTGTAAGGTTTAAAAAACTACTGCCTCCCACAAGATCTTGAAGATTTTTTTCCTACATTTTCTTCTAGGAGTTTTACAGATGTCACCTAATTGCTCTAGCTAGAACCTCTAGACAATATTGAATAAGAATGGAGGCAGTGGGCATACTTGTCTTGTTCCTGATCTCAGCTGGAAAGCTTTCAGTCTTTCACAATTGAGTACAATGCTAGCTGTAGGTTTTTCATATATGCACTTTACCATATTGAGAATGCTTCCTTTAATTCCTATCTTTTGAAGTGTTTTTATCAAGAAAGGGTGCTGTATTTTGTCAAATGCCTTTTCTGCATCAATTGAGAGGATAATGTGATTTTTCTCTTTAATTTATTCATTGGATTTATTACACTAACTGATTTTCTTGTGTTGAACCACCCCTGCATATGTGTGATAAAACCCACTTGATCGTGGAGTAGAATTATATTAATGTGCTTTTGGATTCAGTTTGCAAGTATTTTGTTGAGGATTTTTTCATCTATATTCATTAGATATATTGGTCTGTAATTTTCCTTTTTTGTAGTATCTTTATCTGGTTTTGGTGTTATGGTGAAGTTTGCTTCATAGAATGAGTTTGGTAGCATTCTTTCCTATTCAATTTTTTGGAAGAGCTTGAGCAAGATTGGTATTAGATCATCTTTGAATGATTGCTGAAATTCACCTGTGAAGCCATCTGTTACTGGGCTTTTCATCTTTGGGAGGTTTTTAATGACTGTTGCAATCTCTTCACTTGTGATTGGTTTGTTGAGGTCTTCTGTTTCTTCTGGGGTCATACATTGACCCACATGGTTTGTGAATTTCTAGTTATTTGTCCATCCCTTTCCATTGTCTAGTTTTTTTGGCATACATTTGTTCATAGTATCCCCCTATGATCTCTCTTATTTCTGCAGAGTCAGTGGTAATTCTCCCCTCTCATTAATTATTTTATTTATTTGCGTCTTCTATCTTTTTTTCTTTGTCAGTCTAACTAAGGGTTTTTCGATTTTGTTGATTTTCTCAAAGAACCAAATTTGGTTTTGTTGGTTCTCTCTATTGTGTTTTTTATTCTCGATTTTATTTATTTTATTTATTTCTGCTCTGATCCTTACTATTTCTTTCCTTCAGCTTGGTTTGGGATTAGTTTTCTGTTCTTTTTCTAATTCCTCCAGACATGTAGTTAGATCTTCACTTTAAGCTCTTCCTTCTTTTTAAGGTAAGCAATGAGGGCTATAAATTTCCCTCTGAACACTGCCTTTGCAGTATCCCATAGATTTTGATATGTTGTGGTCTCATTTTCATCTCAAGATATTTGCTGAATTCTCTGGCAATTTCTTCTTTGACCCACTGATTATTTAAGAGTGTGTTGTTTAATCTCCATATAATTATGAATTGTCCCTTTTCCCATCCATTATTGATTTCCAGCTTCATTCTGTTATGATCAGAAAAAGTGTTTTGTATGATTTCAATCTTTTAAAGTTTATTTGGACCTGTCTTTTGCCCCAACATATGGTCCATCTTGGAGAAGGAGCCATGGGCACTTGAAAAGAAAGTATATCCTGCTGTTTTGGTGTACAATGCCCTGTAGATGTCTGTTAGGTCTAGTTCATTTATCATATTATTCAAATTTTCTGTTTCTTTATTTTCACTCTGTCCAGATGTTCTATACAATATTGAAGTCTCCAACTATTATTGTAGAGACATCTCTTTCTCCCTTCAGTTTTGCCAGTGTGTGCCTTATGTATCTTGGGTTACTCAGGATCAGTGCATAAATATTTAGTATAGTTATTTCTTCTTGGTGAATTGCAGCTTTTATTATATGTAATGACCTTCTTCATTCCTTATAACAGTTACGCATTTGAAATCTATTTTGTTTGATATCAGTATTGCTACTCCAACTCTTTTTTGGTTACCATTTGCATGTAATATCTTTTTCTAACCTTACACTTTTAACCTGGTTCTGTCTTTATGTCTGAGATGGGCCTCTTGTAGACAATATATAGATGACTTATATTTTTAAAATTCATTCTATCAGTTAATAGCTTGAGGAGTTCAAGCCATTAACATTCAATTTTATTACTGAAAAGACATTACTTACTTCATCCATTACATCCTTCACCTCTCTGTTGTCATATCATTCTATTGTCTGTCTTCTTACCGTTTAGTTTAACCTCCCTAATAATATTCATTTCGAAAATCTTCTCCAAATATCTCACTGTTATTTTTTTCATTTTAGGCTGCAGCACTCTCTGTAGTATCTCTTGTAATTCTGGTCTTTTGGTAACATATTCTATCAGTTTTTGTTTTTCTGTGAAGACTTTGAACTCACCCTTATTTTTGAAGGACAGTTTTACCAGATACAGAATTCTTGGCTGGCAGTTTTTCTCTTTTAGTACCTTAAATACATCATACCACTCTCTTTTTGCCTCCATGGTTTCTGACGAGAGGTAGTAACTTAATCTTATCGAGTTTCTCTTGTATGGATGTGTTTCTTTTCTCTTGCTGCTTTCGGAATCCTCTCTTTATCTTGAAATTTGTCATTCTGTGCAGTAGTTGTCTTTGGGTAGATCTATTCTGATTTACTCTGTTTGGGGTGTGTTGTCCTTCTTGGATATTGATATTTATGTCTTTCATAAGTGTTAACTTTTCAGTCATTATTTCCTCAAATATTTTTTCTGCCCCTTTTTCCATTCTTTTCTCCCTCTGGGACACTAACAATGCAAATATTTGTGCATTTTGAATTGTCATTTAATTCCTTGAGACTCTTTTCCATTTTTTCCATTATCTTCTCTTTCTTTTCTCCTGTCTTTTCCAGTTCAAATGTTCTTTCTTCAAAATCACTAATTCTGTTTTCAAGCAATTCAAATCTGCTCTTATGTGCCTCTAATGCATTTTTAATCTCATCCACCATGTCTCTGATTACCATAAGGTCTGTTATTTGTCTTTGAAGGCTTTCATATTGTTCTTTACACTTGCCCAGTGTCTTTTAATATCTTTCATTTCTTTAGTCATATTTTCTTTAAATTCTTTGAAGAAATTTAGGAGAATTGTGTGATTATCACTGATTAATAGTCTTAAATCATATATCTCTTTAGGATATTTGGTTAGTTCCTTTGGCTGGGCTATCTCTTCCTGTTTACTAGTATGGTTTGTGATTTTTTGCTGATGTCTAGGCATCTGAATATGTTGGTGAATTTACTCTGATGACCAATTTCTCTCTCTTGCCTATGTTTTTACAGCTTTTCTTTCATATTTGGTTCAATTTATTCTGAGTCTTTAGATAAGCCCAGCTTAAGTTATCAATATCAGGCTAGGGACTCACTAGTGGGGCACAGATTTTCTCCAACGGTTAGGATACAGATAGACCTGAGAACAGTTTTTGTCCATGCAATTTCCAGAATGACCAGCAGATGGCAATCGTCAGCTCACCTTTCCACATAGACGTTTCGGTCTGTGCTTTCCTGTGTTCCTGTTTCGAATCTCTAGAGTGGAGAAAGTGAAGAAAAGCCCTGTCTCTCCCCCTCCCTTTTCACTTGAAACAGCTGACAGAGAGGAAGTTGTCTGTTTCCCTCTCAGTCTGCTGCAGTGAACCTAGCTTAATATCTTGGGTATGGGGGAAGGGAGCCCTTCCTGGCTGCCATGGGGGTTTGGTAACTCACTTTTGTTGTTTTGGCTTCTTCATCTCTCTGTCCCTTACTCTCCTGGGAGTTGTGTAGCACTGTCCTGATCCGCTGACCCCCAAAGCAGGTCCCTTGGACAGCTTTTGGCTCTTTCTCTGTTGTTTTTGTGAGAGCATCGAGCTCTGCCTATTAGTCCAATGCCATCTTCCCACAATTCCTAGCATGTTTTTTAAAAATATATTTTTATTAGAGCAGTTGTGAAATTACAAAATAATCATGCACATGTGTGGAATTCCCATATAATACCCCTCCACCAACACTCTACATTGTTGTGGAAAATTTGTTACAAATTATGAGATAATATCATCAGACTGTTACCACTAACTATGGTCTATAGCATACATTTAGTATATTTTTTCTATACTCCCCTATTATTACCACAGTACATCTTTGGCATTGATGCAAGAATGTTACAGTATTGCTGTTGACTATAGTCCATAAGTTACATTAATTGCATTTGTCCCATGCTTCTCCACATTCTTACCACCTTACAATAGTGATGTGCATTTGTTCTAGTTCATAGAAGGACATTCTTGTATTTGTATTCATCCATTTCTGGGTTCACTGTGTTCTTTTGTCCATAGCTTATTCTTTAGTTTCTTTCAGTTGACATTTTCATCACTAGACTACCCTTTTCAGCCACAATCCCATTTATAAACCAGCTGCGTTAGTTCTCCTCACTATGTTTTACCATCAACTCTATCCATTTCCACACTTTTTACGGTCATGATAATTAAAACTTCTACATGCATTAAGCATCATTACCCCTTCTCAGCCCTCCTCTTGTCTCTTAATAAACTATACTTTAGGTTTTAACTCCATGCATTTATTCTTTGTATTCAGTGCATAGTAATGAGACCATGCAATATTTGTCCTTTTGTGTCTGACTTCTTTTGTTAGCATAATGTCTTCAAGGTTTATTCATGTTATCATATGTGTTCTAATTTCATTTCTTTTCACAGCAGCATACTCTTCCATCCTATGTATAGACCACATTTTGTTTATCTATTCATCAGTTGATGGACACTTGCGTTGTTTCCATTTTTTGGCAATTCTGAATAATGCCACTATGAACATTGGTGTGCAAATGTCTTTTTGCATCACAGTTTTCAGTTCTTCTGGATATATTCCTAGTAAAAGAATTGCTGGATCATATAGCAGTTCTATATTTAGCTTCCTGAGGAACTGCCAAACTATCTTCCATAGAGGCTGCACCATTTTACATTCCCACCAACAGTGAAGGAGTGTTCCTATATCTCCATATTCTCCCCAGCACTTATTGTTTTCTTCTTCTTCTTCTTTCTTTTTTTGATAATTGTGATTCTATTCTGTGTGAGATGATATCTCATTGTCTTTTTTTTCAAGATTTATTTTATTTATTTACACCCCCCACCCCCCACCACCTTGTTGTTTGTACTCCTTGTCTGCTCTCTGTGTCCATTCATGTATGCTCGTCTCTTTTTTTTCAGGAGGCACAGGGAACTGAACCCGGGACCTCCAATGTGGGAGGAAGGCACCTAATCCCTTGAGCTACCTCCTCTTCCCACTTGTTGTGTTTCTTGTTGTGCCTCTTAATTGCTTCATCTTGTTGCATCAGCTCGCCGCACCTAACCATTGCATCAGCTCGCTGCCTTGTTCATCTTCTTTAGGAGACACTAGGAAGTGAACCTGGGACTTCCCATGTGGTAGGCAGGCACCCAACTGCTTGAACTACATCCACTTCCCTCATTGTCATTTTGATTTGCATTTCCCTAATAGCGAGTGATATTGAACATTTTTTCATGTTCTTTTTGGCCATTTGTATTTCCTCTTTAAAGAAATGTCTATTTAAGTCTTTTGCCCATTTTTAAATTGGATTGCTAACTCTTTTATTGTTGAGTTGTATGATCTCTTTATATAGAAAGGAAATCAAACCCTTATTGGATATGTGATTTCCAAATATTTTCTTGCATTAAGTGGGCTGCTTTTTCACCTACTTGATGAAGTTTTTTGAATCACGTGTTTAAGTTTGAAGAGGTCCCATTTACCCATATTTTCTTTTGTTGCTCATGCTTTTGGTGTAAGGTTTAAGAATCCACCATCACCGCCAGGGCTTGAAGATGTTTCCCTACATATTCTTCTAGGTGCTCTATGGTTGTTGCTTTTATAGTTAGGTCTCTGATCCATTTTGAGTTAATTTTTCGGTAAAGTGTGAGATGGGGGTCCTCTTTCTTTCCTTTGGATATGGATATCCAGTTCTTACAGCAACATTTGTTGAATAGACTGTTCTGCCCAGCTGAGTGGGTTTGACAGCCTTGTCAAATATCACTTGACCATGGATGTAAGGATCTGTTTCTGAGTCATCAATTCAATTCCATTGGCTATGTGTCTATCTTTATGCCAGTACCATGCTGTTTTTACCACTTTAGCTAGGTAATATAATTTCAAGTCTGGAGTGAGAGTTACCCAACTTCGCTCTTCCTTTTTAAGATGTTTCTTGCTCTTTAGGGCCCCTTACCCTTCTGCATAAATTTTATAATTTTGTTTTCCGTTTTTTAGAAAGTACTGGTGGAATTTTTAATGGAATTGCATTGAATCTGTACATCAATTTGGGTAAAATTGACACCTTAATGATATTTAGTCTTCTAATCCATGAGCACAGAATGTTCTCCCATTTATATAGGTCTTTTTAAATTTCTTTTAGCATTGCTTTGTAGTTTTCTGAATACAAGTGCTTTACATCCTTTATGTTAAGTGTGTTCCTAAATATTTGATTCTTTTAGTGGTTATTGTAAATAGAATCTTTTTCCTGACTTCCTCCTCAGATTGTGCTTTATTAGTGTATAGAAACACTATTGATTTTTGCATATTGACTTTGTATCCTGCCACTCTGCTGAAATTGTTCACTAGCTTTAGTAGCTTTGTTGTAGATTTTTTTGAGCTTTCTAGGTATAGGATCATATCATCTACAAATAGTAAATTTTACTTCTTTCTTTCAGATATGGATGCTCTTTATTTCTTTTTCTTGACTGATTGCTCTAGCTGGAACCTCTAGCTCTATGTTGAACAACAGTGGTAACAGTGGGTGTGGTAGTTTGGTATTGTTTATGAATTCCAAAACTAGATATTGGTTTGTGTTTTTAAACTGGTCTGTTCCTCTGGGTGTATTTAATTGTATTAGATTCAGAGGTTTCACTTACTTTATTAAATCAAGATTAGGGCTTTCATTTGACCATGTCATTAGGGCAACTCAGTTTGACTCCTCGCCTACAGCTAGCCTACAGCTGTGGGCTATATAAATGGATGCTCAAAGATAGGGAAGCAAACACACAGAGGAGAACACAGAGTTTTTAGTTTTGGATGCTGGAGCCCCAGGGAGAGAGCCAAGCCATTTGCCTGATAATTTGTAGCTGAAGAGACCAGAGCCCTGAGTAGCTAAGAAAGCCAGGAAATAAATGAGCCCCAGGGAGAGAGATAAGCCTTATGCTAGCCTACAGCAGAGAATGGAAGGAGCTGTGACCACAGAACCTTAGGAGGAAGAGGAAGGTTGAGCCCTTGTAGAGACCAGCAGTTATCTTGCTCCAACACATGGCAACAGACTTTTATGAGGTAAGAAACTTTCACTTTATGACCTTGTGACTGTAAGCTTCTACCCCAAATAAATACCCTTTATAAAAGTCAACAGATTTCTGATACTTTGCATCAGCACCCCTTTGGCTAACTAATACAGTAGGCATCTTCTCACGTCCTGATCTCAATGGGAAAACTTTCATTCTTTCTCCATTGAGTACAATGTTAGCTATGGGTTTTTCATATATGGCCTTTATCATATTGAGGAAGTTTCCCTCAATTCCTATCTTTTGTAGTATTTTTATCAAGAAAGGATGCTGTATTTTGTCAAATGCCTTTTCTGCAGCAAAGGAGAGGATTGTGTGATTTTTCTTCTACAGTTTATCAATGTGGTGTGTTACACCAATTTTCTTGTGTTGAACCACAACTGCATGACTGCTGTAAAACCCACTTGATCATGATGAACAATTCCTTCATTGTGTTGTTGAATTCGATTAGCAAGTATTTTGTTGAGGATTTTTGCATGCGTATTCATGAGGGAAGGGGGTCTGTAATTTTCACTTTTCATAATATCCCCATCTGCCTTTCGTATTAGGGTGACATTGGCTTCCTAGAATGAGTTTGGCAGTGTTACTTCTTGTTCAATTTTTTGGTAGAGTTTGAGTAAGATTGTCATTAAATCTTAGATTCGTTGCTAGAACTCACTGGTGAACCCATGTGGCCCTGGGCCCTTCATCTTGGGGAGTTGTTAGATGACTGCTTCCATCTCTCTACCTGTGATTGGTTTGCTGATGTCTTCTATCTCCTCTAGGGTCAGTGTAGGTTGTTCGTATGTTCCTCGGAATTTTTGCATTTCATGTACATTGTCTAGTGGGTTGGCATAGAGTTGCTCACAGTATCTCCCCATGATCTCTTCTCTCCATGGTGTCAGTAGCAATTTCCACATTTTCATTTTTTATTTTATTTTTTAGCATGTTTTTTAATCTAACTTTAGATTTTAAGCATTTTTTCATACCATTTTTACTTTACAATATCTATTTACAATATGCATATTAGTGTTTTTTATGAATATATAATTGTTAATTCAGCCACTTTTATATCACTGGACATTTAGGATACTAAATCTATTTTTATTATAAATAACACTAAAATGAACATCTTTATTAACAATAATTACTTTCTTAAGTTAGACCCATAGATGTAAAATAACCTATGAAAGGGTATTAGCATTTTTGCCCATTTGCCACATTATATTTCAGAAAGGAGGGATTAATATACACTGTTGCCAGAAGCCACTGCATGATCACACATCTGTAAAGTACAAATGGCAACCAGCCTAATTAGTAGCAAAATAGTCACACCTGAAACTATTTATGCAAACAGTCTAATTCCTTGGAGATCCTTCCCAGGTGTATGGGTTTACAACTGGAACCTCTTAGGAAACTCTTTAGTAAGTAAAAAGTCAGTTTGTTTTGCCATTGTAAAGAGTGGATTGGAGAAAGTGCACACAATACATGCGCCCTCCACAGAGGTATTTATCATCTTGCTCCATCTATCATTGTAGACTATCTTGGCTAAACCTTCTGGCTGAGGTTTAAAGACCCCGATGGGTCATTGTCATATACCTGTAGGATTCTCTGGCTGCTTGAGTATTGATTTATCCATTTTGGAATTCCTTCCCATTGATTTATTAGGCCCATATATCTTGTGGTATATAACTCCTGTCTGTAAATGGTGGCTGAGAGAACTGTTTCACTATGTATTTTATGGCTCACTGACATTCATTTACTGACTCTTATTTGTCTAATGTTAGTATTGGTGCTAATGGGTGTTGCAGGTCTGGCCTTGGTCTCAGTGCATGTTTGGCCCTGCTCAGTACAATGTAGAAATAATAATAAAATATAATGATCAACTTGGTCCTGAAAAGAGAACATTTTGAGTAATACAGATTCTTTGTCACATAAAATAAAGGAAAAACAGAAATAGAAATGGGTTCAAAAATTAGAGAAATGGAATACCTTCTTCAAATGCACTTACCATAAAAGAATATTTCAGGTTGTGTTTGATAAGATAAAGGGAAATCTGGGGGTAGGGGGAAGAGCAAAGAAGGAGGAGGAGGGTTAAGATAGGGTGACTCATCCATAGGAATGGCAGAGATGTGCAGGAAAATCTAAAAAGTGACAGGATTCTAATCCTGCTTAGCACAAAGACAGAAATCAAAACAGTTGTTTGAAAAAGCAAGTAGGAAGTCTAAGGGAGTATTCATTTACATTCATTGTTCTTCAGTCTATGCAACCAGTGCCTTGAGTGTGGTAGGAACTCTGTTAGTCTATTGTCAGCATAGAGCAGTGGACCCCAGGTAGCCTGAATTTGAATTTGTCATTTAAAAACTATATGAGAGTTTGGACAACTGATACAGCCTCCTTGTTCCTCGGGTTCCTAATTTCTTAAATGAGGAAAGGAATAACTATCTTGGAACAAGTAGGGCAGTAATAATTGTTAAGCACTATAATGACAACATTGGGAATGCCATTGGAAAGGAAGCCAGTTGGACGTCAAGTGGTGATTAACAGAGCTTTGGCATAGGGACTAGCAACCATAGATTACAGTCACCCCCACACAGAGATGTCTGTCCTCTACTGGAAGTTGTCTCCAGAGCTGTTCATTGGTAATCCAGTTTGTCTCCTCAACAGCCTCAAACCTTTTCCTTTCCTTTTGACAACTGCCCAACTAGCCTGTCCACCAAAACCACTTCTCAGCACACATCACCAGGCTACACTGACAAAAGGACCTGGATTTAAGCATTGTCATCTGTGGTGGTGTTTTTTTCTCCCCTCAGCATATCCCAACTGCAGAGCATCATGACCTTTATTTACTTACTACACCCAGTCCTACTGAGCAGATGAGACAATAAGAACATTAGATTGCATTTCTCATATATCATCCCTCCTCACAGTGTTTCTGGGAGCTATGTAAGATGAGTATTATTATTCCCATTTTACTCATTGAAAATGTGAGGCTCAGAAAGGTCAAGTCCATGAAAGTCCAGAAGGCCATCATGTGATGCATCCGTGGGATTCAACTTTCAGAGAATAAATCCTATTCTCTTTCTATCACACCATGTAGCAAACTGTAATCTAATTCACTGTTTTCCGTTTAGCATAACATACAAGTAGTTGGCAATACAGATGGCATTGCTCAAAAGCAACGTGTGCTCTCTCAGATAGACCCAAGAATCACTGTCCAAATGAAAACTGTGCTATATTATAATTCAATTGGATTTTCAGCTATATTGAGCCTTGATGTCATTATTTGCAATTACCAAAAATGATTGAATTCATGAAAAAAAATCAAGGTACTGCTCTGTGAAGTTTATATACATAAGAACAATACTGTCATCATGGAGTGTTAAATGAAATTCAGATATAGGGAATTTTTTTACTATCTACCAATGACTGCTAGCTACTTTTAAATATTCTTTATTCATCAAGTATTTACTGAGCACTTACTGTGTACCAGACACTTCTAAACACTGGGATTACAGGTAAGCAAACGGGCAAAATTCCCTGCTTTATGGAGCTCATTTATTATCTTGTTTAGTACTGAACAACCCTGACATGAGGGTTTTATTTTTGGCATTTTATGGAAGAGGAGAGAGAAATTTAGGGAGTTAGATTTATTTTTCCCAAAAGCATCCAGCTGATGAGTGGAAGATCAGGATTTGAATACCCATCACCCTGACTCGAATCTTTTAATAGTGCACCCAGGCTGCTTCCATCATAAAGTCCAAACACTTATTGTTTGCCCTCAGAGCCAGTGCTCAGTCATTAGAATACAGTACCCAGACTCTCCAGGATAGTGGTCCTGTCTCCAGGTTGCTACTTGTAGGTTTTTTTCATCTTACTTAGTCTGGAGAAATGTGTGTGTGAGGAGGAATGATATTGCTGCTGAGGTCTGAAATATCCATGAGTTAAATTGGAGAATAAGAAAAGGCCTTTTCTTCCCCATGGGCTGTATCACCACCTTGTGTCTACAAGAGCCACAGTCACCAGCGACAGTTGTCTCACTGTTCACAGGGGTTTCTCCAGGCCACCACCAAGCAAGACTTTTTCTCTTCTACTCAGAAGCAGTAGCCCAGTCCTTCAGCTAGAACTCCTGGACTGAGAAGAGTTTTCTAATCCTTCTTTAACCTTAGGGGTCAAGACTAGCTTAATGCTTCCTCTGGCTGGAATTTATGTGCTGCAGAAATGTAAATAAGCCGAATTAGGTCTGAAAAAATCATAGGTGTTCTCTCAGAGGCTGGATTTTCTGAAACTAATCACTTCCAACAGTATTTGTAGGTATGTTTTCTGTCGTATTTTTTACAAAAGCTTTTCCTATGAATCTGAGTCTCAACAGTTTTATCAGAACATCCTGAGCCATCTGGCTGCTTCGGCATGTTAAATGAAAAACAAAGGAGCCTGTGGGTTTTCTTGACGGTACAGCTATGTGAGCTGGGGCCAGGTTTCTTTCTGTTTCTCTTTGTGTAGAGACTAAAACAATGGTATGCCTCACTGGAGATCACAACTATAATGCTTTAAAATCATTTATGGAGATAAAACAGATCAGATTATAGCTCATTTTTATTGAATCCAATCAGACACTTAGTACTATCACATACTGTACCAGACATGGAGGAGCAGGAACACACTTAGATTTAAGGAAGAGACCCCTGTTTTGGCCTTCATCTGGCCACAAGCCTCCCCATAGGTTGAGGAGTCTATGCGGCCACCCAGAGTCCATGTCCTCTCTCTAGACTATGCTCCAGAATAACTCCAGAACTCAAGAATTCTTTTCCCAAATGGTCCCAAGCCCACTTCTAGGGTCTGTACCAGCCTCTTGCAATGGTCCAGCCTCCTGAGCCACCATGCCAAGGCATGCTGTTTGTGGGGAGTTTGCAAGGAGGTTGGACTGAGGACTGAACTGTCCATGTGTGTGCTCATGAAGTTGTTCACAGTGAGAGTCTGAGCTGGAAGCAGAAGAGAAAGGGGGCAGGCCACAGGTTGGGGAACAGGTGCTGGGGCCAGCTCTTTCCATGTTTCCATATTTTGACTGGAACTTCAAGGAGACTGGGAATGCTACATTTGAAATTGCCCCTCCAGGTTGTTATCAGGTAATATTTGTCAAGGTAGGAGAATGGAACATATTTTTTTAAAATAATGTTTAGGTTGATTTGTAACTTTTAAATATTTAGACATTTGGTATGTGGGCCTTCACTTGCACCCTTACTCTGGGCCCCACAAACATAAGGCACTTTCTACTGCAGATCACATAAAAATCCATAGCAGTGGTTCTCAGACTTTACTGTGCAGAAAAATTACTTAGGATGCTTGCTGGAAGTCTAATTCCAGGCCAAAACCCTTCAGATACTCAGATTCAGTAGACCTTAGTGGATCTCAGGAAAGTGCTTTTCACTAATTTTTCAAATGGTTTTGATAGAGGTGATCCAATGGCCACTCTTGGAGAGCCATAGCTTTCCCTGGTGGAGTTAACAATTTCACTGACCAAATACATAAGAGGCAAAACCAAAGGGCAATTTTGAAGCATCATCCAAGAAAAGTAAAAAAAAAAAAAAAACACAAAAAACAAAACCCCTGACTTTTATACAAAACCAGGATAAAACATCTAAAGGAGTATTGTCCCCTACAAAATATTCCCCTTAGAGGTTAGATACTTATCCTAAGTTGGCAGCTATTGCTCAAAACATTTTGACACTGATTTTTTTAAATTGCCTTTGGAGGTGGATTATGAGCCACATCAGAAAGCCAATCTCATTATTTCACATCACAGTTTGCATTTGACAAAAAAAAAAAAAAAAAAAAAGCAAAAAGCAAAAAAGCATTATCCAGAAGGATGATGCATATTACTTAGCAGATTTAGTTCCTATGTTTTCCAAGTCAAATATGTAATAAAAGAAGATCTATTATATAAACACACCTGTTTATTTCAGCCTCCTTCTGCAACTGTAAAAAAGTGACAATGAAGAAAGAACAAAGGCATAAATCTGCATAGACAAAGAAAATGAGAGGAAAGTTTCAAGAGGAATCACTATTTTAAAAACTAGAAAATGGATGAAGAAGCGGCCATTAACTTGGCAGATGCAGGAAAGCTGAAACATAAGCCTGTTATTAGGGAACATCAAGAGTGAGGTTGATAATACCTCAGAACCCTGCCATTGGAATTAGAAGCGCCAAGTAACTCAAGGAGGCAGGAGTGCTGGTGGAGGTGGAAAGGGGAGGATTGGTTGGAAATTTCAATAAGGAGATCTACAGATCCCTTCCCTCAGCCAGGCAACAAACCTTGCACCTGCCACCTCCCCACACACACCCCCAGCAGAAACTGTGAAGGCCATTCTCTGGATATCCCAACTAGAGACACTGCATTCTGTAGCACCACTCTGCAATGTAAGAATGAAAGTTCTTACTAAAAATAGACCATTATGTGAAAGTTTGCTGAGCATTGAAATCCCAGCTCCCTTCTCCTGTTTGATGACCAAAATGCAGACTTATATCCTCCAGGCAGAATATTATGGAAAATGAGCAATCCAGGAGAAAAGATCAATCAATTAATCATCAATCAATGATCTGATAGTTGTGCACCTCTATGAAAAGGCCAGGTCCCCACTGGGCCACCCAATAGTAGGGTATCAGCTAATAAGCCCAATCCAAACACATGAGGCTTCTAGTTAGCTTCCTAGTGCTTCACTCTGAAATATGAACAGACAACTAAGGATTATCTAATACATGAGAAATTCTCTACCAAGAAAGGCAGACATTAATAACAAGGAAAATGAATGGAACAGATAATGGCAGGGAACAGACAAACAGTATAAAACAGATGCAAATATTTTTAAAACCCTATAGTTAATATCCCTAGAAAAATAAGTGAAGATAATGAAAGCATAATGAGCAAGATGCAATCAAAAGAAAAAAAAAAAAAAACCCTGGAAATATCAGAAAAACAAAATATTTGAGAGATAAGAAAAGGTTGAAGGAACAGCTAGTGCAAAGGCCCCAAAAGAGGAGCCTTCCTATTATTTGTGGTGTCTATTAGCTATCCAAGTGGAGATGTGAAGGAGGCTGTTGAATATATTGGTCTGGGGTTTTTCAATGGCACATAAAACCATGAACCTGGGGAAGATTGCTAAGAGAGTGAGTGAAGATAGAAAAGAGAAGAGGTACGCTCTAGGACATACCAAATTTAAGAGGTCTGGGAAAGGAGAAAAAACTAGTAAAAGAGATCACAACAAGGAGATTACAAGTAAGAGAAATTACAAAGGAGTGACCAGTGAGGTAGGAGAAAAACTTGAAGAAAAAAAAAGAAAGAAAAGAAGACTGTCCAGGAAGCCAAGCAAAGAGAAAAGAAAAGATAGTGTTCACCTATGTCAGATGTAGGTGACAGGTCAATTAAGATGAGGCTTAAGAATGGAGCATTGAATTTAACCATTTTGAGCTCCGATGGGTCTGCTGATTCATAGCACAATGAAGGCACACCAAGGCATACCATAATGAATTTCAGTACTCTAAATGATAAAGTGGCCTTAAAACTTTCCAGCATAACATTGCAATGACAGATACAGACCACTATATATTTCATCAAAACCTATAAAATTGTGTGGGACAAAGTGTAAAGTATAATGTAAACTATGATCCTTGGTTAGCACAATGCTTCAATATGTTTTCATCAATTACAACAAATGTACCACACTAATGAAAGATGTTAATGTGGGAAAGTGTGGGGAGGGGAGGGGGTAAAGTATATGGGAATCTCCTGTATTTTTTTTTTTTAAAGATTTTATTTATTTATTCATTTATCCCCCCCTTGCTGCTTGTGCTCGCTGGGTCAGCTAACCACGCCGTGCGGGTGGGCTTGCCTTCACCAGGAGGCCCCGGGAACCGAACCTGGGGCCTCCCATATGGTAAACGGGAGCCCTACTGATTGAGCCACAGCTGCTTCCCTCCTGTATTTTTAATGTAACATTTATGTAATCTAAAGCTTCTTTAAATATTAAAGAAAAATTTAAAAACCTTCCAGAAATGCAAACTAAATCTAAAAATAGTTAAATACAGAAGATTGGGACTCAGCATGTCACAAGCCTTCTCACCAGCGTCACTGAAAGCTAGAAAATAGAGGATAAATGTCTTCAAAATTCTAAGAGGCAATGATATCTAACCTGCAATCTTGTTCCTAGCTAAATTATCAATTGAGTGTGAGAGTAAATAAATACAGATTAGAAATGCAAAGACATATGCCATTTCCTCAGGAACCTAATGAAGTATGTACTCCAAAAAAAACAACAATAAGAGAATAAACCAGGAAAGAGGAAGGCATGGAATCTCGAAGACAAAGGCATCCAACACAGAATAAGGAAAAGATTGATTTCCAGGATGATGGAAATGGAAGTCCAAGTACCAAGTACCATAAAAATAGCAGCCTAGGGAGCAAACAGCACATGTTAAAGCAGGAGGGCAAAGAGCTCCAGGGTGGACATTGCCAAGGAAAATGGAATCGGTTGATTAGCTTGTCTCATGTGGCTGACCATGTTGAAAAAACTTGTGGAAATCTATTGAGACATTTGCAGATGAATTAATGATTGATGCATAAAAGCCACAGCAATGACTCCAAGTGAAAAAAGATTGTAGAAAATACAACCATGGTATATTATGTGACTCAGCCATATATACTAGGTACATAGGCCCAATAACATATATACAGAATAATGCCCTAACCAAATACAATTATGTAACTATTTTTGAAAGGTGGGAAAAGAAGTTTTACATGGATGTATTGTGGCAGGGTGGGGAGGGGTTGGATGGGGAATTATGTGAAGGGAGAAATGGTATGTAAGGGAGGTAAATACTCCTTCCGTAGTAAGACATAAATACCTAAAACTGAAAAATTAAGAAAAAGCCTATTGTTTAGAAATATGTTAAAAACCAGAAGAAACACTTGAAAGAATTGAAAGTGGCTGCTGAAGGGAAACAAGCATTGGGAGTACAGATAAATGGGATGACAAACATTTATTGAATACCTTCTGTCTGCTGGACACTGCTATAAACTCAACTTATAACAGGAACTAGGATACAATTCCTGCCCCTCCCACAATTTACAGTCTAGTTCATGCTGTACATGTCATTGATCTGCTTCATAAATAAATATTAAGGGCTGTTGGATATGAGGATGCCATGCAAAGATTATAAGATTTGGTAAGAGATAGTCTTGAAGGCAGTGATTAATTGATTGATGGATGGATAAAACTTTTTTTGCATGGGTTTAAGGGAAAATGCAAATGCAGGGTCAAAGCAGACAAGCAAAAACAGACTGAGGGCAAAAAATACAGGTATCAAAGTAGTAGAGATTTCACTGGAAGAAAGAAAACTGGAGAAGTAGTAACAGGCTGCTTGGATTTGGACAGAGTTCCTTGAACAAGAAAATGGTATGAATAAAGTTATTCTAGAAGCTGAGAATTATTAAAGTAGGCATAAGGAGTAGGCAGTTCTATCAGGTAGAAAAGTTATTTAAATGGCTGACTCAGCAATAAAGAAACAAACTATCAGGACCAGAACTATGTTGAGGAAATTGAGGGAAAGATGAAAATTATGGCTAGTGAACATTAGTTGCTTTTTGGCTGTCAAGCATCCAGCCCTTTATACCCACCACTTCTTATGAGTTTTTTCATTTCCCTTTGGAGGGATTCCCTCACTGAATATGGTCTTGGTGAGTAAATATCCATCTCCTTATCTCTTACTATGGAAGTTATACTGGCCAGGTTCTCCTTTTCTTCCCTGGATGGTGGTAGGGGAGGATGGTTCATGAGAATTCAGTTTGACAAATAGGACCTTCTCTCCTAAGACTTTGAATCTTGAATAGATGATTAAAGAATGTGTAGCAAGTTGAAAGTCAGACTCATTGCAGTGGCAGGAAACAAAAGTGAAGAGACCTGATATTCTCTCCTCCTGGGCTCCAAGCCCGCTTGCCTCTTGCTTGCTTTTTAAGGCTCCTGTCAGTTCTAGGAGGCACTTACATCCTTTCAACTAATTCCCTTATATGCAGGTTTTCTATAAGTCCTTACACATATATACACACACACATATTTATCTACTTATCTTAATTATTTTTTAAGATTTATTTTTATTTATCCCCACCTCCCCACCCCCCAATGTTCTGCACTCGCTAACTGCTCTCTGTATCCTTTTGCTATGTGCTTTCTGTGTCTGCTCATCTTCTCTTTTGGAGGCACCAGGAACTGAACCTGGGACCTCCCATGTGGTATGCGGAAGCTCAATTGCTTGAGCCACATCTGCTCCCCTATTTATCTTACTTTAATGCTTTCTCTTTGATGTAAATGCTGAGCATTTTTTAAAGTCTCAATGTCCTAGGTAATACCACATATCTTGATGTAAGGAGAGTGGATAGCTTTGGATGCAAGTACCAGAAGTTGGTAAATATATGTCCCAGAGACTTAAATCTTTGGTGTGTCCATGGGCCAATTGAGCCCTGAATTTCAGCAGAGTTACAACACCTACTCTCCAGATAATTGGACTCACCCAGGACAACTAACAAGGAGATGATGATGGACAACACCCATCCTAAGCAACAGAGAGATCTGCAACTGCAAGCAAGATAGTTCTATCCATCTGCCCCATGGGATCTAAGCTCCCTCTCAATTAGAAACAAAGAGGGCATCAGCATCCCCAAATCCTCAAGATTAGGGAATGAGCAAGGGACTAAAGTACAATTATTATTATTCTACTACAGACATTATTATTCTAACAATGGAAGAACTCTTATCATTGAAAGAAAGGCATTGGCCACCAGAGATTCTGAGGGATGAGAGAGGGAAGAATAGGTGCAATATGGGGGCATTTTGGGGACATTGGAATTGTCCTGTATGACATTGCAATGATGGATACAGACCATTGCATATTTTGTCTTAACCTACAAAATTGTGTGGCCTGAGTGTAAACTATAATGTAAACTGTAGTCCATGGTTAGTAGCAATGCTTCAATATGTGTTCATCAATTGTAACAAATATACCACACTAATGAGGGATGCTGTTGATGTGGGAAAGTGTGGGAGGGGGAGGGAGTGGGGCATATGGGAATCCCTTATACTTTTATGTAACATTTATGTAATCTAAAGCTTCTTTAAAAATAAAAATAAATAAGAAGCTATCCATACATAGAAGAATCTGAAGAATGAAATTAAAAATCATCCGCCCCCCCCCCCAAAAAAAAAAGCTGTCCAAAGGAAAAAAACAAAATAAAACAGAAACAATAGGGACTTTATTACCTTGGGAAGGGAACCAGAAGTCCATAGGTAGGGCAAAATTCAGGAGAGGTATGTCAGAGCTCCAGCTCTGCTTCTGATATTCTATCATATCTGCCCTCTTCTATGTGAGATCTGACTTCAGTTTGGCTCCCTTAATAGTGGCAAAAAGTTCACATTAGTTCCAGATGTGATAGTAAGTAAAGAGGGTCGTTATCCTTCACTGTGTGTCTTAAGAAAGCATTTCCCAGAATCTCCCTCTTCTGCTTCTATCATATCACATTGGCCAGCATTGTGTCACATGCCCATGCCTACACCATGATTGACTTAGACAATTCAAGACTCTCTCCCTGCAGTACATGTCTAGACAGAGGAAAAGTAATGTAGACCCCTAAACAAAATAGAAGTAAACACATGGGGCTAATATAATAGGGGTTGCTAACAGGGGGCAGCAAAAAAGAATAGAGTTATGAAATCAGCATTGCTCCATGGGATAAGGCTAATGTTGTGTATTAAAAATCCAATTATTATTTTAAAGTAATTTTTTAATTTGGAGGTAATTTTAAGACATTCTGTGCATTTTTATGGAATTTTAAAAAGATCCATCATTGTGCAATCCATCATTGCACATTTATAATTTATATAATTCCTAGCATTGTTTTTCAGCCACTGCTTAACTCATTTATAATTTTATTTTTCTTCTCTTCTATCTTAATCCTTGTCTTTCAAAAATCACATGCAGCACTGTACTCCTATTTTGTCCACCACAATTCCACCAAAGCCAGTGATTTGAAAACATGGGGACAGCATTGACAATGGATGCCTGGGTGAGGAGTAATTTTAAAAAATGTCAATGGTCAAGGAGGTGGAAATCAGTTCAGTCCCAATTGAAGCATTTAGCTATTTTACTGCTGCATTCTTTTAGGCCTCTTTCAGCTTATAAATATTAATTTAAAGACTACCAACAAGGACAGTAAACGGATTTAGGCATAAAACTTCCTGTCAGGGGTGATTTATATCCAATAAAAGGAGAGCAGGATAGAGAAAGCCTTCTTGGCTAAGTTTATGATAGACGGTGAAATAGTACCATCAAAATAAAAAGGCTTTCAGTCTGTCGTCGGCTGTATGGGTGTCTCCCTTCTTAATAAGCAGCATGCTAGAATTGTATTGTTTGCTTTTATCAGTACCTTGCACTGTTGAGGAAAAGTTCTACTGCCTTGCTAATTGAACTTGTACAGATTTATAGTCTCAAGGCCTGTGCTTGAGAAAGATTATTAGGGCTTAAAAGATAATAGCCCTAGCAAGAAAATTAAAACTGCTTTCACCACTTATATTTCAATAGTGCATAACTTCTACCCTTTACACATCCAATGATGGATTAAGAATTTGTTTGGAAGAAGATCTGTCTTAGAGTCCATGCAAGAGTGATTTAATACTAGAAAACTCTGCTGCCATTTTACCTTGCCTATAGCCCAGTACTGCAGGGGGCCTACCCATGTGAGGTGAAAGTGAAATTACATAACACTGTTTTCTAAAAGGTTAATAATTTGATACTTTTAGATGACCACTGCTGGAAGACAATTCTCTATGGATCTTTCACATGTCTATACATCTTGCAAACAGAACACTCCCTGCCTTTGTTCCAGATGATCTTTCCAAAGGTGTTTGTACAGCAAAACAGCCTTGGAAGAGAGAGATGACATCTTCCTCTAGAGCAAGGGCAGATCTGAAGCTCAGAAATCCTCCCCTGTTACATAAACCACTGTGTGTACAGGTGTCATCTGGCCCTCTTTGTGTTGCCTTGTGGGAAATGGGGCTTTAGGGAATTGGTACAAATGCTGGTTCTCTGGTTATGCCTGTTGCTATGAGTGATGAAGTCCTTTGTCTCCCACCCAGCAGTCTCACATCTTCTGTCTATCCATGAAACTGTAGCCGGCAAACGTCTTAGTCTACAAATAGGTAAAATCACAGATCTTTCATAGTCTGTGACAGTTACTAGTAATGTGGATGTAAAAAAAGTAATTTGGCTTAATATTACAAATAAAAATGAAGGAAACAAGTACCTACCTTAAATTAAGGTGTGTCTCTATTACCCAAAATTTCCAAGACATCAAAGAGTACATTTTCTTTTGGCTGTAATTAGCATGAAGCTGGTATAATGATAATTGTTGGGAAGAGTTGTTGAGGAATTTTCCCTTTCCTTGACTCTCTGGGGGAAAAAATCCTTAGCCTTCTGACAAAAAATGCGATAAACTAAATAACCAGGTGACCAGTTAAGGTCCCTTCCAGCTCTTTAATTCATATGTTTATTTAAAAATTAAGGAATATTTATGGTAAACAGAGAAACTAACAGACTTATATATTAAAAATTTAGAAATGCATATAAAATTTTAGATATTTCCTGAAATTTACATAATTTCTAGTTAGCTACAGCTAGGACCTTTGGTGATATCATCTTCCTTTCTCTTTCTATTATTTCTTTGATTACTATTGCAAAGCCCTGGAAGAGTGCTACAGAGAATTAAGACAACCCATGTTCTCAGTCCAGGTGACAATCTAGTAATGAGAGGCACATATACACACAAAAGACAAGGGAGTGAAGGAGAAGATAGAGGACAAAAGTGTCATGTGAGGGCTCAACATGGACATGGCCAGCCTCAGAATTTTAAATGGGAAGATCTATAAGCTACTTATTACTTGAAAATTCTACTCCAATGTTCTGGTCAATGTCACAGTATAGTAAGGTAAGGGCCAAGATATAGGAAGTATGTTTCTTTGTGTCTAGATGACTAGAAAAGTAGATTTGTGCATGGCTAATTTTGTCTGTTGGAAGACATTAAACACTATTTAACTCTTATATGCCCAAAATTAATACAATCTAAATTTTTAAGTGTTGTTGACTTGGCTGTATCACAAAAGCATAACTTCACTCTTGCTTCTCACAATTTCATCAATAAGGAAACTCATAATCTAACTTTGGCTTTATCCTGAGATACAATGAAGCTATTAGGTTCTAATCTGTTCAGCCCATCACATCAAGAACTTTTTATTATCTAGTTGAAAATCTTGGCGATTACACTAGGGAATATATGAAACATCATGCCTGTTTTCCATTGTCCCCAGGTGAATAGGCCTAACCATCCCCTTCCCTTTCACTTCTCTTACCCTCAGGTTATGCATAAGAAAAGATAACGCCCTTAACCAAATTTCCTCCCATGGAGGCCTTCAGAGATCACATTCTTCTCTTTAGATCCTGAAGGGGAGAAATAAGCTAAACATTGTCCTCTTGAAATGGACATGAGGGTGGGATTTATATAAGAAGCAGTGGGCCTATAGAGCCCATAATAAAAAAGGTTGAGGTGACCTGAAGTCCCACATGGACATCGCTCTAAGATTTTTTTAAAATGCATCTAAGTGTGGAAGGAAACCCCGACTAGGGATAACCATTTCTTAAAAAGAACAGTCTGGTTGAACAAAGCTTTGATGATGGAATTAACATGAAACAAAGGCCCTCTGAGGAAGATCAGTCTGAAAAGAAATGAAGAATACATAAAACTTTGTTTAATTTATGGAATTTATATCCTGCTGACCAGTAAGTATAAAGTTCCATTCCCCTGGTCCTCACTATCACTCATGTATTACTTGTCAGTAAATGTGATGCACTCAGAACATAACAGCTACGGTAATATTTCTGTTCCCACTGCAGCTTTACTACACCCATGAAACTCTGTAATCTTTAAATTCCCTCACTGTTAACATCTGCTGAAACATTATTGGTCCCAGCATAGCCAAGCTGCTCTGAAATTACATTTAGCAGAGTAGTTAATGCTAACAGTATAATTCTAGACGCAACCGTGTTTGAAAAGAGCTTTATAACTGGCACACTGATTGGGCTTCCTTTAGGTTTTATTTCTTTCATATCTGTTTTACATCACAACCTCATTGGCTTGGTGCATGCCATTTGAAAAATAGCAATTTTATATACATTATTCAGTAAATACCATGTTACATTCTGGTTTTATTAATTCCAGAGCCTAAAATCACTTTTACTAATGTGTTTATAATATGAGGAAGAAATTCCATTGCCAGGTATGATTATAAGCATTTAGAGGTTTGAGGTAGGAAATACATCAAGTTTCTGTAACATAAAGATACTTCATCACCCAGTTAAGTTGCTTTGAATGTTTTAAATACAAATGGTCCTACGCATAAGCAAAATAAACAGGTTGCTTATGGCTTTTGTAAAGGAGGATACAGTCATTCTATAACCACAAAGTAGGTAACATTTTTTTTAAAAACTACCTTTGTTATTAAACCCTATAATATAAACATTGCATTGACATTACTTTAAAATCAACAATCAATACATTTTACATCAATGTATTTTATATTAATATAATTATTTATATTAAGAATTGTATAACATGATGTTCAAACATTTTTAAATGGGTGCATTAATCTGATCTAGTAAATGCTTTAGGAAATGTCTGCGTAAATATCAAATATTTCTTTTTCCAAGAGAATGTTCTTCCCAAAATTAAAATACTTCATTTTAATTGAATTTCAATGTAAAGTGAATATGTGTATTAATAATTTAATGTGAAGCAAAATAAAAGGAATGTATTAAGTTCTAACCTTGTTGAAGGCAGGAAATACATCTTACTAGCAAAGTGTAAACAGTGGTATTTTAAAACAAGTAAGAAAAACACCTGAATATATGAAGTAAGAAAGACTGTGTTCAAGGGTGTTTGCACAGTAAGCTTTAACAGGCTTTTACAGAATGTTCCTCAAATGAGCAAGATTTTCCCAAACTTGATGCCAGAAGATATGTTATAGTCAAAGATAATAAATATATACAATTTATTATTATATTTTGCCTCGTGAATATTTCTATATTCATGCTGTGTTTATATCAAGCATAATAGTCTGTTGAGGTCAGAGGGTAGATTATATTCTTAGCTATCTCTGCCGGATCTATGCCAGGATTAAAGCGAGATTAAGTGCTAATGAAAGATGCTGGATTTATGTTTCTTTTTCCCCTCCAGGGATCATCCTCCCTGAGTTTCTCATTCCCTTATGCCAAGAGCAGTTATAGCCACTACTCAGAAACCCTCTGGCCAGAAATGCTTTGTTTTGCCCTAGTGCCCTCTACTTGCTGGCCAGACTCTGCTTGGGTCCCATAATCCCCCTTTTTTCAGTCTCTAGATTTTTTGATGCCTAGAAGGGCTAGATTTGGTTAGATTTGTGGATATCTGCTGTAGCCTATACTTATGGCTTGTGTGTGATCTGAGAAGGTGCCCATATTCAAGTGACAAATGCCTGCCAAATTCCTGCCTTCTGGTCCTGCCCCTCAGCGCCACTACTTGCCCAACCTGTGTCCTGATCCCAGGTCCCTGGCTCTTCCCTCCCCAAGCCAGTGCTGCTCCAGTGCCTCCTTTCATTCCACCCTTCTGTTTCTTACTTTTGACTCCCCAGACCCAAACTTCTTTCCCTGCACTGACTTGTCAAGGTTCATGTGATTCAATGATTATTTCTCTTATGGTATCTGGTTGCTTTTCATGGTGTACATGAAAATATTTAGAATGAAAGCTCTAGATAGAGAGAAACAAAAACATTCTTAGATTTTAAAACATATTCACATGGGACTTTACCGGGCAATGGAAAATATTATGTTATCATAGACTCTTTACCTTTATTATGCTTATCTCCTAAACTTGTACAAGAATATACAATTAGGAAATCTCATATTTGAGATCTAAGTGGTACCCAATTAATGAACAGCAGTAAATTATAACTTGCCAGCTGGTGTTCCAACATTCAACTGTAATAATAACCTGACTTTACATCTCCCTTTTCTCCTTCCCCTTTCTCATCATTACTGTAAAACCGAAAGCATATAGAATGATATTTATTTTAGGCAAGGTGAAATTTATGGAAAATACTTAGGAAAAGAAGACAGAAGGTCTTTAATAAATCATTGTATTGAGTGTGTGTGTGTGCATGTGTGTGTGCCAGAGAGAAAGAGCGAGAGACAAAGAATTTCTCCCTGTTTCTCCATCTCCTTCAAGATTTGCCATCAACAGTACATGAAGGGGCTCTATCAAGTAACTTAAAGAGAAACAGTGGAAATTATTATCATTACTTTCATCTGCTACTACTTTCCTTGGAATTTATTCCCAGTTCCTACTAATGGGTGGGTTTAGGCAGCCCTGTGTGTGGAAACCTGCTTGTGCCTCCCCCTGTCTTCAGCGGGTTGGACAAGGGTAGGTACATGATCCTGACAGGAACCAGTGCCTAGTTTGGATTGGGATAGTTGGCTTTCACAGTTTGTTTTCTTTCTCACTCTTTTCTCTCTCCTTCTGTTTGATTAAAATGTCATTTAGAGTTGAGTTTACAATTGGAGCCACAGTAAATCAGAACAAGCTAAGTCAGGTAGGTAGAAATCAAAAGCCTTGCAGAAGAAATTAGTCAGCAGAGAAATTAATGATACAGACAAGTAGAAGGAAGCAATCCCCGGGGAAGAGATGATGAGAGTAGCACAAGGACAATTCTCTAGTTTATGAGGTCTTCCTCTCGCCCTCCATCCCCCAGTAGTGTAGGCTTCCTTTGGATTATCCATCTTTAAAGTAACCTCTTCCCTGCCTTTTACTTGAGCTTCTTTAAGTGAATTTTTGTTCCTTGCAATCATATGAGCCCTGACAAAGATGGCAGGATAGTTACACCCTTCTTTCCAGGGGCAACAACCCAAGGTAGACACCAATGATCTGAAAGGGCACATCAAAGGTATCAGCTCTGAACAAGCACATAAATGATCAGTGATTCTGTGAATTGCAGACTTTCTTCATGAAGTCACTAGGCCAGTAAATGTCTAACTACTTATTGAACTTTATTGCCATTTTCTTGAGGTTACAGAAAAAAATCCATTTGAAAAAATATATCAGTTGTCTATATGAAAACAGAGAAAACAACAAAATATTGATACTTCCATACTTCAAATACATTTGGGTTCATAGTATTGTACTAAATAAGGATAAAATCAATGAACTTCATCAAATGTTAACATGGAATAAACAATATAACCTATGGAAAGATAGGTAATCCTAAGCAACAAAATTAAACCTGAGATCCCATTTAATAAGATCAATAATATTACTTTCTTGCTATATTCAGTTGGATATTTCTTCAGAGAGAAGACTTGACTATTTTTGAGGGCATTGTATTCTAATAACTCATCTTTTTGTATTATTTGTATGGCTACATATCGACCATTTTTTTCCTCTATATTTAATGGTGGGGGTAAGTAATTAGCTAATCCACTAGGATAGCTAACACGTTGTAATTCACATGCTTTGAAAAGTAATGTGAAATTGTTTGGTAGCATAAACATTTTAGTGATAGTAACATTATATCATAATATGTCAATTCGTGACTTTGCAGAATCAGCACTGAATTAGGGAATCACAAGGCCTTGGTTCTAGTCGCAATTCCTGTTCACTTATTTACATTACTCTCAACAAATCTCTATATTTCTAAGCTTTTTTTCTCACTATATTAAGGCACTAAAATGCCTATTCTAATGCAACCTATGAAAAAAAAATTCAGAGGGTTGAATGCTAAAGATTTATAAATCAAATATCCTGGATTATTATAATTTAGTGGTAATGACAAATAGATGTATGGTCTCTTTTGGCCAGGTTTCAAATGTCCTCTATTTCAGAGCCTTAACCCACTACTATGTCCCATTGCCTGTTTTTAACTAATGGTTAACCATAGTGTCTTTGAACAGAAGAGCATGAGTATAGGTAATGAGCAAAGGCTAGATTCTTGATATAAGACAGAGCTAACAGGATTTATAAAAGTTACATATGTGATATGAGAAAAAGAAAAGAATCAAAGGCATAAAAAAATAGTTGACTGATATTCTTTCAACAACCATCTCAACTCAACTTTCTTTAAATTACTGGTAAAAATTCTATTTACTCATTTAACAAATATTCATGAAGAACCAACTTTGTATTAGGCACTCTGCTAACCCTTGGGTATGAATCAGAAAATAAACCAGAATCCCAATCCTCAAGAACTGTGACATCTACTGGAAGAGACAATTAAACAATCAATTATAATACAGTGCGACAAATCTGTTTTTCATGAAGAAGGTGCACCTAACCCAACTTTTTTCACAAGAAGGTGAGTGCTAGAGGAAGAATATATGACAGCCTGAAAAAGAGACTTGGAAGAACATTCCAAGAAGAAGGAATCACATGTGTTCTCTTAAGAATTAAAATTTGTTCCATTTTTAATGGAATTTATATACAACAGTAGGAAAGTAATATGAGCAGCTATGAGGTAGTATGCTGTAGACGTTCTCTTTTAATGCTTAAAGAATTCTGAATATAGGGATTAGCTTCAGTGTTGAGATGACCCTTGAAGGATCATCAGGAATTGAATTAGTGGAGAGGAAGGAGAGAGGGGCACACATATTGCTCCATAATCTCTCTCCTGTAGACTCCACAGGTGTATATATAGCCTCTCAACCATATTGTAGGTTATTTGCAAGCAAAAATCATTTGCTCTTGCTATATATCCCTCATAACTTTGCCATGCACAAGAAAATTGTAAAAAAATAATTTTTCTCAATGTTTGATTATTTTTGTGTAGTTTGAGTCTGAGAGTTAGAGTGTTTGACCCAATTTTCTATAGACAACCTAAGTTCAAACATCCAGACAATACCAATGGTGTAGAATCTGTCACTTGCTCAGTTGTTCCAAAAGCAGGTTGTTGTGATGGCTTTTAATAGTAGGCTAGTAGAGCCAATGTATTGATATTTTTCCTTACCCATTAGGCTCATTGATAAATTTTTTGATTCATTGCCATGGTAGACCCTAGGAATGAGTTTACCTACTGATCACATTTCCATCTAAGTTATTACTCTCCATTGCAGTTTGGAAGTCAAATGCTGAATTGTATTGTGACTGTCTCAAAATATTTTTACTTGGTAATTCCATTCAGAGTTTAATACATTTATATCAAACAAGTGACTTCAAAGTATGAAGCAAAATATATAATCCTGATAATATATCAAAAATTAGAACTAATAAAATAACTTAAATATGGCAAAGGAGAAATAAATTCATCCAGAGTTTGATAGAGGATTATCACTGATACACATCTATATCTGAATATATAATCCCTTCTTGTAAACCAGTGATTGGGATTAAATATGGTAATGTCCACAAAATGCTTGGTTCCATTAGGGCTCAATAATTTGTTGGTATTATTAATAAAAGCTGATGTGAACAGAGCACTTACAATTTTAAAGACTCTGTTCTAAGTGCTTCAGAGAAAGTGATTTCTCTAATCCTCATATCAACCTTTATGCACAGAGTGGTTGAGTGACCTCACACAGCTAGTAAGTAACAAATGATAGAGGCCAGCTTCAAACCTCTACCCCATGCTGCCTCATGAATTAGAGAACATTTACAGTGAATAATGTGTAAAAATATTACATCATAGAAGCAATGGTGATATCGGTAATACATGAGTTTTATCCACAGAATAATATCCAAGAGTCCAGAAATCTGATAAATCCATGTGGGCCTGTCTAGTTCAAAATCAATTACTGAATTTTTCTGAATATTATACCTCCAATTGGTGGAGTAAGTAGTGAGTACTGTCCAGCTTTCATTTGGGGGATCAAGATGAAAAGTGTAGTGAATTTTGAAAACCACCTCTCAAAATGATGCTTCAGTCTGCATATTATATTGCCTCTTTATCAGTCGGAAATTGAGACTAGGGGAGATTAAATAATTCACCTTAGCTAAAATCTTTTTTGGATGAAGACAGAGCATACATAAAATAGGGACATAATACTCCGAAGGTTGCCCACTGGTAGATGCAGGTGCTGGAATTCATACCTGGATCTCTCTTACTTCAAACGTGCTTTCTTAAGTGGATCACCATTGGCTCCAAATACCAGTTTTTGTGTATTGGGGTATTTTCCTATATGGGCTGTCATTGTCCCAGAGCACATCAACTTAGATATGAAATTAAAGGAATTAAGGAAAATATCCTCAATTCTCTCAGTAATAATATGTGGTATTCGTGTACATGTCATTCTTTACAGATATTTGAGGTATGGAAGAATTTCTATTGCAGCAACACATACAGCTAAAATTTGAAAATTGAATATCATAGTTCCCTGTTTTTAACTGTCCCTTTGCCTTTGCCATATTGCTTGCAATGCCTGGCTTTTACTTGCATCTTCTCACCCTCTTCATCTCTTCTCAGACCCTGCCTCTTTTTTTTTTAATCCACATAACTGCCATTTCTTATGCAAAGCAATTTAGCTCCTTTTTAGCTCCTACCCTCATACTCAGCATTTTCACAGACAAATAACTTAGGTGAAGCTCTGCCAATACATTTGTAAGTCACCTCTTCTGAGTCTACTCTAAGCATAAGTTTCCTCCTTACTTTCTATCCATGGATGTTTTTTCATTTCTCCAGTTACATATTATTTAAACGTTTTCCAAATAATTAAATAATATTTAATTTTGCTCCAAATAATAGAGCAAAACAATCTCATAAATTTGTTCTCAGGGTCTTTTATACCCCAGTTGTGATTTTTTTCAGTTAGGCCAGTAAAAAGAATTTATTGGGAAAAGAACAGAAATTGCTGAGAAATGGGAGAGAAGGACAGAAATGGGCACCGAGATTTGGTGTGGGCTCCTCTAGGCAGAGAGAGCAGGTTTTGGGTTGTGTGGTTACTGTTTAAGCTATCAATTATTCCTCCCCTTGCTAATGCTAAGGGGAGGGGCCCCAGCTGTTATTGGTTACCCCACCAATGGTGGGCGCCTGTTTGGAATATCCCGGGCTGCCCCTTGGCGCCGGAAAGAGTCTCAACCGGGACCTCAAGGTGATTCAGGCTAAGATAAGCACTTTTTAACACATATTTGGAGAAAAGGTTTGACATTAAATGGAAAGTTAAGGAACTATGTATATGTACTAAAGTCACTCTGAGGCATGTTTTAGGAGCCAATTAATATGTATACCATGTGATTGAATGCACCAAGTTTTAGTTCCAAGGAAAATGTTAATGGGGTACCAAAATATGCCCTGCTGGATCCTGATGGTGTATTTTACAAAGACCCCTAAATTAGGTTAAAAGCCACAACTGACAGTTGCTAAGTTTTATAAAACATTGCAATTTATTGATTACATATGACAACTTACATTACCAAAACTTATTTTTTCACATACAGTAGCAAATATTGGCACAGGTTTAAAACAATCTTATGGTACCCATCATCTAATGCCTCCCTAAAGAATACTAGATAACCAAAGTGAACACAATGCCAGTGAATGGAAACGTTCTCTCTCGGTTTTGTAGAAATTACTTTAAAATATTTGTCTCTCCTTTATCTCAGTGGGCTAAAAATATAAAGATGAAAAAGTACCACGTAAACTGACCATGAAGAGATATCACTTTAAAAGATGATGTCTGACCGGTTTTATTAAAAATCTGCATACCTGTGTTGTTTAAAAAAATGGATTATTTTAAACTAATTCAACAGAAATCTTTATTTATTAATAAACAGAATAACAATGTGAATATAAAATATAAGATAAGAAAATGTTTGGCATTATTTACATTTTAGCCTATACCCATAAAAGTGTAGCAGATGTGTGAACTTGGCACATAGAAGGCACTCAATGAATATTTGTTGAACTAGTAAATGATCAGATGAATGAAAATGGAGATTAAATGTGCTATTAGTGAATAGAACCTATAGGATCCATATCAACAGACATTTATTATGCACTCACTACATGTAAGCACTATGTCCAGTTGAGAACAGAAGGAAATGTGAGAACTGGTCCCTTTTCTCAAAGAACTTGGAATCTTGTTGACATAAAAAAGGTGAAATTTTTATATTTTTAGAATTTCTATAAGTGAATATAATTTGCAGAAAATGATACCCCAAAGAGCATGAATAATGACTTACCCTCTGGATGTGATTACTTTGGTCAATCTGGGAAAATGATGATCACAGACATCTAGCAAATTTCATGTGTGTTCAATGGCCATATGAATTTTGTATTTGTGGAAAGATGCATTTAGGATGATTCAAACCACACTGCCACTGGTCTGTGCAAACTTTAAATGTTGATCTTCTCCAGGTCTATCCTTGGCCATCTTCTCTCCTCTTTCTGAGAAATCTCCTTTATTCTCATGGCGTCTACTAGTTCCCAAATCAACGTTTCCAGTACAGAATTCTCCCTTGAGCTCCACATCCAAATATCTCCTAGACAGCTCCTCTTGGATACCCTGCATATATCTTTAATTCTTTATTCCTAAAAGAAGTTCAGCTTAGGACATTGGGTTCCCTCAATATCTTTCCCCCCAGGAAGACGGAATGAGAAATGATTGCTAATGGGTATGGAATTAGTGGTGATGATTGCTCAACTTTGTGAACTAAAGGCCACTGAACTGTACGTTTTAAAGAGTAAATTTTATGGTATGTGAAATAAATCTCATTTTTTTAAAAAAAGAAAAAGGAAGTTATCCAACCTGCTCCTATATCAATATTTCCTATCATGAGGGGAGGTGTCACCATCGAACTACCCATGTTGGAATTTTAGGGCCAGTATCAAATCTCAAGTTTTAGTATGTTGACATATATCATGATAATGATGAAGATGATGATGATGATGATGATGATGATACAGTCCAAATAGCAAAAATGGACAATTAGTACCTCTTTGTTGAATTAGTAAATCTTATAATTCACTTTAAACTTACTCTATTTTCCTTACTCTCCACATCTAGTGAGTCTCCAGGTCCTAGAGATGTGTAGAAAATCTGGCTTTCCTCTGCACCATGTTCAATGCTGTTGCCTGAGTTCAGGATCTCATCTTCTTTTCCTGGATTACTACACTAGAGATCTGCATGTATTGTTTCCATATTTGTAATGTTTTTAATGAAATTTTTTGAAGTATATTATTCATACATGAATATACATAAACAATAAGTGTATAGTAAAAATTGTGAATTTCCAAAACAAGCATACATATATCATCATACAAGGCTCCCATACATCTTCCTATCACCAACACCTTGCATAGTTGTGAAACATTTGTCACAAACTATGAAAAAGCATCATCAAAATATTTATACTTAGAGTAATATTTAGCCCATATCTTACATTTGGTGTATTTTTCCCCCAACCCACCCTATTATTAACACCCTATATTAGTATTAAATACTTGTTATTGTTCAGGAGAGAACGATCTCATATTTATCCTGTTAATCACAGTACGTGATCCACCATTGGATTCCCTGTGTTATACAGTCCCATGTTTTGTACAATCCATTCAAAGTGTACACTCAATGGCTTTCATTTTCATCACAGAGTTGTGTTCTCATTACCTCCGCCAATTAGAGAACACTTTCATTACTCCAAAAGGAAAAATCCCATACCCCCTTATACTCCCCTATTGTTGTCCCTTAGTAGTGAAAAATATCTTCTTGCCATTGTGGCAAAATATTACAGTGCTACTGTTAACTAGCATCCATAAGTTACATTAGTTATAATTTTCCTGTGTGTCACCATATTCTTAACACTTTGTAAAAGGAGAGCATTCTTATATTTATACTATTAATTACAGTCTTTATCCACTGCTGAAATCATTATGTTATACATACCCTCGATTATTCTCTAGTTTCCTTTCCATTGATATTTACTTCTACATACTACCCCTTTCAGCCACAATCACATTTATAAATCAGTAGTGTTAGTTATACTCATATAAGGTATTACTCTCAGCTCCATTCATTGCCACACTATTACAGTTAACCTTATTAATAATATTATATACATTAAGCATAATCTCCCATTCTCAACCCACCTTCTATTTCCTAGTTTCCTATACTCTAGAGTTTACCTCTGAGAGTTTATTTGTCATATTTGGTTCATATTAGTGAGAACATACAATATTTGTCCTTTAGTGTCTGGCTTATCTCACTCACCATAATATCCTCTAGGTTCATTCATGTTGTCATATGCATCCTGATTTCATTTCTTCTTACAGCTGAATAGTATTTCACTGTGTGTATATACCACATTTTTTAAATCCATGCATTGGTTGATGGACACCTGGGCTGGTTTCATTTTTTAGCAATTGTGAATAATATTGTTATGAACATTGATATGCACGTGTCAGTTCACACCCTAGCTTTCAGTTTTCTGAATATATCCCTAGTAATGGGATTGCTGGATCTTATGTCAGTTCTATATGCAGCTTTTTGAGGTACTGCCAAACTGCCTTTCAAATAGTATGCACCATTCTACATTCCCACCAATGGTGAAGGAATGTTCCTGTTTCTCTACATCCTTTCCAGCACTTGTAGTTTTCTGTTTTTTTAATAATGGCTGTTCTATAAGGTATGAAATGGTATCACATTGTAGTTTTGACCTGTTTTTCCCCAATAGTGAGTGATGTTGAACATTTTTTCATGTGCTTTTTGGCCATTTGTATTTCCTCCTTGGAGAAATATCTATTCAAGTCTTTTGCCCATTTTTAAATTGGGTTTCTTATCTTTTACCATTGAGTTGTATGATCTCTTTATATAACATGGATACCAAACCCTTATCGGATATGTGGTTTCCAAATATTTTCTCCCATTAAGTAGTCTGCTTTTTCACTTTCTTCACAAAATCCTTTGAAGAATAAAATTGCTTAATTTTGAGGAGGTTCCATTTATCTAGTTTTGCTTTTGTTGTTCGTGCTTTGGATGTAAAGTTTAAGAAACTACCACCTACCACAAGATCTTGAAGTTGTGTCCCTACATTTTCTTCTAGGAAATTTATGGTTTTAGGTCCTTGATCCATTTTGAGTTAATTTTTGTGTAAGGTGTGAGAAAGGGGTCCCCTTTCTTTCTTTTAGACATGGATATCCAGTTCTTCCAGTACCATTTGTTGAATAGACCATTATGGCCCAACTAGGAGGGCTTGACAGCCTTGTCAAAAAATCACTTCACTATAAATGTGAGGTTCTATTTCTGTGTTCTCAATTTGGTTCCATTTGTTTATCTATCTTTATGCCAGTACCATGCTGTTTTTACTACAGTAGCTAAGTAAAATGCTTCAAAGTCAGAAAGTGAGAGTCGTACAACATCGATCTTCATTTTAAAAACATTTTTGGCTATTTAGGACTCCTTTCTCTTCCAAATAAGTTTGATAATTGGCTTTTCCATTTCTGCAACAAGGCTATTGGGATTTTTATTGGGATTGTGTGGAATCTGTAAATCAGTTTGGGTAGAATTGACATCTTAACTATATTTAGTCTTCCAATCCATGAATCCAGAATGTCCTTACATTTATTTAAGTCTTCTTCAGTTTCTTTTAGCAATGTTGTAGATTTCTGAATACAGGTCCTTTGTGTCCTAGTTAAATTCATTCCTAAGTATTTGAATCTTTTAGTCACTTTTAAAAATGGCATTTTTTTCCTGATGTCCTGCTCAGATTGCTTATCATTAGTGTACAGAAGTACTACCAATTTTTGTATATTAATCTTGTATCCTATCACTTTGCTGAATTCATCTATTAGTTCTAGTAGCTTTGTTGTGGATTTTTCAGGATTTTCTAGATATAATATCATATCATCAGCAACGAACTAGTTTTACTTCTTTCTTTCTTATTTGGGTATCTTTTATTTCTTTATCTAGCCTAATTGCTCTAGCTAGAATTTCTAGCACTATATTAAATAACTGTGGTTGACAGTAGGCTTCCTTGTCTTGTTCCTGATCTCAGCTGGAAAGCTTTCAGGCTTTCACCATTGAGTACAATGCTAGCTGTAGGTTTTTCAATATGCACTTTACCATATTGAGAAAGCTTCCTTCTATTCCTATCTTTTGGAGAGTTTTTATTAAGAAAGGATGTCATATTTTGTCAAATGCCTTTTATGCATCAATCAAGAGAATCATGTGATTTTTCTTCTTCAATTTATTAATATGATGTATTACACTAATTGATTTTATTGTGTTGAACCACCCTTGTATATCTGGGATAAAACCCACCTTATCGTGGTATATAATTATTTTAATACGTATTTCAATTTGGTATGCAAGTATTTTTTTTTTGAGGATTTTTGCATCTATATTCATTAGAAATATTGGTCTGTAATTTTTTTTTTTTTTTTTGTAGTGCCTTTATCTGGCTTTGGTATTAGGGTTATTTTGGTTTCATAGAATGAGTTTTATAGTATTCCTTCCTGTTCAATTTTTTGGAAGAGCTTGAGCAAGACTGGTATTAGATCATCTTGCAATGGTTGGTAGAATTGACCTGTGAAGCCATCTGGTCACAGGCTTCTCATCTTTGCAAGGTTTTTGATGACTGTTTCAATCTCTGCGCTTGTGATTGGTTTGTTTAGGTCTTTTATTTCTTCTAGGGTCAGTGTGGGTGGTTCTTGTGTTTCTAGGAATTTGTCCATCTTGTCTACATTGTATAGTTTTTTGCATAAAGTTTGTTCATAGTATCTTCTTATGATCTCTCTTCTTTCTGCAGGATCAGTGGTAATGTTCTTCCTCTCATTTTTTAATTTTATTTATTTGCATCTTCTTTCTTTTTTTCTTTGTCAGTCTAGCTAAGGGTTTGTCGATTTTGTTGATCTCTAAGAATCAACTTTTGGTTTAGTTGATTCTCTCTATTGATTTTTGTTATCGATTTTACTTATTTCTCCTCTGATCTTTACTATTTCTTTCCTTCAGTTTGGTTTAAGGTTAGTTTGCTGTTCTTCTAGTTCATCCAGGTGTGCAATTAGACCATCAATTTTATCTCTTTCTTCTTTTTTAATGTAAGCTTTGAGGGCTATAAATTTCCCTCTTAGCATTGCCTTTGTGCTGTCCCATAGGTTTTGATATGTTGTGTTCTCATTTTCATTTGTCTCAAGATATTTGCTGAATTTTCTTGCAATTTCTTCTTTGACTCACTGATTATTTGAGTGTGTTGTTTAATCTTCACATATTTATGTATTTTCCCTTTTCCCATCAATTCCTGATTTCCAGCTTCATTCTGTTATGATCAGAGAAAATGTTTTGTACAATTTCAATCTTTTTAAATGTGTTGAGACTTGTCTTGTGACCCAAGATATAGTCTAACTTGGAGAACAATACATGAACACTTGAAAAGAATGTATATCTTGCTGCTTTGGGGTGCAATGCTCTATAGATGTCTATTAGGTCTAGTTCATTTATCCTATTTTTCAAGCTCTCTGTTTCTTTATTTATCCTCTGTCCAGATGTTCTATCCAATACTGGGAGTGGTGTATTGAAGTCTCCAACTATTATTGTAGAGACATTTATTTTTCCTCTGAGCTTTGCTAGTGTGTGCTTTACGTATCTTGGTGTACTCAGGTTAGGTGCATAAATATTTAGTATAGTTATTCCTTCTTGGTTAATTTCCCCTTTTAATAATATATAATGATCTTCTTCATCCTTTATAACAGTTTTGCATTTAAAATCTATTTTGTCTGATATTTGTATTGCCACTCCAGTCTTTTTTGGTTACATATTTGCATGAAATATCTTTTTTCATCCTTCTACTTGTAACCTGGTTGTGTCTCTACATCTGAGGTGAATCTCTTGTAGACAATATATAGATGGGTCATGTTTGTTTGTTTGTTTTTTAATCCATTCTATCTGTCTATGTCTTTCAATTATGGAGTTCAATCCATTAACTTTCAATGTTATTACTGTAAAGACATTACTTATTTCATCCATTTTGTCTTTTGTTTTTGCTTTTCATATCATACTATAGTCTGCCTTTTTACCCTCTAATTTACCCTTCCTAGTAATCTTCATTTTTACATTCTTCTCCAAGTGTCTCACTTTTTTTTTTTTTTTTCCTTTCTGACTGCAACACTCCCTTTAGTATATCTCGTAATTCTGGTCTTTTTTTTTTTTTTTTTAACATACTCACTCTGTTTATTTTTGTTTGTCTCTGAAGACTTTGATCTCATCCTCATATTTGAAGGACAGTTTTGCAAGATACCGAATTCTTGGCTGGCAGTTTTATCTTTCAGTACCTTAAATACATCATATCACTTTCTTCTCTCCTCCATGGTTTCTCATCATAATCTAGCACTTAATCTTATCAAGGTTCCCTTGTATGTGATACTTTGCTTTTCTCTTGCTGCTTTCAAAATCCTCTCTCTCTGATATTTGTCATTCTGAATAGTAGGTGTCTTGGGGTAGGTCTATTAAGATTTATTCTGTCTAGGGTGCATTGTCCTTCATATTGATATTTATGTCTTTCAGAAAGTTTGGGAAGTTTTCAGTCATTATTTCCTCAAATATTCTTTCTGCCCCTTTTCCATTCTTTTCTCCTATTGGGACACCGATAATGTATATGGGCATTTCGTGTTGTCATTAAATTCCCTGAGACGCTTTCTATTTTTTCCATTCTCTTCTTTTTCTGATTTCATGTCTTTTCCATTTCAGATGCTCTGTCTTTGAAATCATTAATTCTGTCTTTGAACAATTCAAATCTGCTCTTAAATGCCTCTAATGTATTATTTATCTCATCCATCATGTCTCTCATTCCCATAAGATGTGTCATTCTTCTTTGAAGGCTTTCTAATTGTTCTTTATGCTTACCCAGTGTTTTCTTAATATATTTTATCCCTTTAGTCATATTTTCTTTCAATTCTTTGAATTGATTTAGGAGGGTTGTGTGATTATTATTGGTTAATTTTCTTAAATCTTGTATCTCTTTAGGATATTTGGTTTTTTTCTTTGCCTGGTCCATTGCTTCCTGTTTCCTAGTATGCTTGTGATTTTTTTGCTGCTGTCTAGGCATCTGAATATGTTGGTGAATTTACTCTGGTGGCCAGTTTCTGTCTCTTGCTTGGTTGTTTTGTTTCATGGATTTTCTCTGATTGTTGGTTCAACTTATTTTTAGTCTTTAAAATTGCCCAGTTTTAAGTTCTCAAAATCAGCCTAGGAACTTACTAGTTGAGAGCAGATTTTATCCCCAGATTTCAGTTTAAGAGAGACCTAAAAGTAGTTTTTCTCTTGTAATTTCCCAGCCAGCTAACAGATAATGCTCATCAGTAAGCCTTTCCACTGAGGTGTTTCTTTCAACTTCCACTAGAGGTGTTTATGACTTGGGCAGAACCAAGATTCAAAGTGGGTTTTGCTGCCTAAATTCACTGAAGAGAACCACTCTCCTAACCTCCACCATACCTTCCCTTTTCCCAGGGAAGATTACATCTATTCCCCTCTCAGCTGACTGTAGTGAGCCATGGGTTTTATCCAGGCTACACACCTTGAAGGTGGGGAATGGGTGTCCTTTCTGGCAACTGCACTTGTTTAGTAGTAACTCACGGTTGTCATTTTGGTTCTCCATCTATCTGTCCCTCACCCTCCTGGGGGTTGCTCATCACTGTCCTGGTCTGCTGACTCCCAAAGTAAATTCCTCAGACAACTTTCGCCCTTTCTCCCTTGTTTTTGTGAGAGAGCCAAACCCTGCCTGCCTCCTCAGATGCCATTTTCCTAGAACTCTCTACATTTGTAATATGTTTAAATTAAGTATAATTTTATTAAAATAATCTCTTAACTGGCCTCTCTTACATTGAGCTTTTCACCCCTCTAACCTTATCTCTATGCTGCCAATGTGTTCTAAGATTCAAATCTGACCATATTTTCTTCTTACTAAAATTTTTCAGTGAGTTTCCAATGAATATAAATTCATGAGTTAAATTCCTCAAGTTACTTACATGACCTTATAGCTTGAAACTTTTGCCCATTGTACCTCTAGCCCCACCCACCTTCACAATCTATACCCAATCCATGCTGGCCTTTGTATGCTCATGCCCCTATAAGTTTTCTTGACTCTTCTTTAACTGTGTTGTGCACTCTGTCCCCTCTCCCACCCTTGCATATTTTTTCTTCCTGTCTTCTACTTCTCATCTGTATTAGTCAGTGTTCTCCAGGGAAACAGGACTGACAGGAGATTATATACATATAGATGCAGATATTATGAGATTTATTATAGGAATTGGTTTACACGACTGTGATGATTAGCAAATCCATATTCCATAGGGCATGCTGCAAGTTGGAAACTCTGATGAAGGTTTCAATGAATATCCCAGGAGAAAGTGGTTGACTCAAGTAGAGATAGAAATTCTTGTTAATTGATGAATTCATCAATTTTCTCTATAAGACCTTCAACTGATTGGAAGGTTTCTCTCATTGCTGCAGGCAATCTCCTTTGTTGAATGTAGATGCAATCAACCATAGATGCAATCAGCTTACGATGATTTAAATCTATGAAATACCCTCACAGGAACAATGCATGTCAGTGTTTGCTTGACCAAACTAGTAGACAACATAGCCTATCCAAATTAACACATGAACCATCCCACCATTTTTTAAGCAAATGCTTTCTTAGCTTTAAAGAATTTTTTCCAACACTCATCTATGAATATTTGCATAGTGCCTCTTTTTCCCAGGAGACAACTATCTTCTAATATCCACCCAGTATATATCTGTGATGGGATCCAGAAGACTCCACTATAATTACTCATTTAAAATCTGTCTCCATGACTACACTGAATTCCCCTTAAGGGCTGAGAACAGGTATAACATAGTATCTACAGGTTGGTAGTGTGTCCAGAGGAAAAATTAAACTACAAAATTCTTAGAGATAGCCCTTTGGTTCCACTGGTTCAGAAGTTTAACTCTCATATCACACCCTACAAGGATATATTATGTATTTGTGTTTGTAGATAACACTTGAATACAGTTTTGGAGAATGAGCCACTGCTAATTACTTTTGTTCTTCTCTTCTGGTGCTTTTTCTTCATCATTTTAGTATAGTCCTTAACTTAGAGAAGGAACTGTGTCATGGGGAAAAAAGAATACTATTCAGATGAGAGGGTTTTCTAGAGTATACCAATCAAGTATGGTATAACAGCTATTTTAAACTGAGGATAATTTGGGGGTCACTTGCAGATCTGAGTTTTTCATGTTTTCTCCAAGTGTGAATTATCTTTAGTCATTTTTAAGTTTATGTCATTTGTTTATTTCTTTATTTGACTCTTCAAATTTAGCCGTTTAGTGAAATTTGGGGGGTGGGGAGGATAAAATAAAGAATCCAAACATCAATTAATAACCAAATACAAATATCATCAGTATAAAGTACTGTAACAAGTTCTGTCAGTGAAGATGATATTTAATAAGGAGAGTTCCTGATATTGAGTTATAGTGAAATTGGTCAGAAGTAAGCAGAGCTTCTATATGTACCATATAATCGCTTTCAAAGGACACTTGATAAGAGTTTTTCAGCATGCTTTTCCAAATCAAGATTTTAAATGGGATAAATAAGAGTGTTCAATTTTAAGGCTGTTGATTCTTTACCAATCCACTGATCAAATAAGTGATTTTCAGATAAGGAATGTTGTCAATTTTCACTGTCACTTCTAGTCTATTAGTTTATTATTATGTGATTTGCACTATTGGCAGAATCCTCAATCATTTATTCATTAACTCAAAATATATTTATTATTATTTTAATAACATAGTCAAGGTCTCCATATTAATAAAAATAATGAAGAGGAAAAAAATTGCTTAATCATATACATATCTCACAAAACCAAACCCCCTTTTCTTTTCTTTTTTTTTTTTTTTTTGACCTTTAGCATTAATATAGTACTGACTTTGCTTTTGCTACAAAAACATTACAAAGCTTTTGTTAACTATAGCCCACCAATTGCATTGGTTATATTTTTCCTATGTATCACCACATACTTAACATCCTGTAGTAGTAGAAATGAATTGTCTAGGAAGATTGTTAGTTGGAAGACAACTGGAGGATAATATTGGAAATGTATAACAATTACTTTGGCAGTAGATGAGGATTGTGGTTAATAATATAAAAACAGGAATGTTCTTCTACAGATATTTATTTTAAGTACCTACTCTATGCCAAACACTGCTTTGGTACAAAATACACCCTCATACACACAGAAAGGGAAATAGAATATTTTCCTTGCTTTTAAAACTTCCAGCCTAGCTGATAAATTATTTCTAGTCTTCTTTCAGTGGGTAGTATCTGCTTGACTCCTTGTGCCTGTATTGCTCTAATCTTCACAGCTAGAGATAATAAGTCAGAACCAAGAACCTTAGAATAGGTCTCTTTTAGCTACAGAAAATTTTAAAAGTTCCACTCATCATTTAAGGGTGATACACTCAATCTGATGGCCGCTAGTTCTGCTCAGATCCTATACCATCCGAATTTAGGAACTGGGCCCTTCCCTTTTTCCCAATACAAGAATGCCTACTTTAATTCCCTGTGTTTACTAATTCTCATTTTACCCAGGGTTGTGGTCCTGTCTTGCCTCTCTTTAGTCTTTCCCAGGGTTGCCATGAGTCCCAGGCCTGACTGCAGGATTACCAGCTCTCATTGCCAGCCCTCCTCCAGGCCGTTTGCCTCTTTCAGTTGCCTGCTCTTTATTTTCCTGATCCTGGCTTCAGTGGAACCAGGCCGTCTTCCCAATGAACCTCCCTTGCTCTTACTGCCTGTCCTCTGCAACTTCCCTGGTCAGCACCCTGTCCTGCTTCTCTTTGGTGTGAGGGTTTGCAAGGCCAGGCTTCTTTCAGCTGGTGACCATTCAAAGAGTGCTACAAATCATTGCAGGGAAACAGCATCAGATCAGGCTGGTTTCTGGTGCTGCTAAGACACTGCACATAATGTGTTATGGAGAAATCACTAGTTCCCTCAAATAGCAAGCATTTGAAGAATGTAATTTACTTCTCTGCTTCCTGGAATCTCCACCTGTCCTGAATTCCACAGTTTTGATCCAGGTACCTTGATGCCACTGTATGTGCATGGAAGGGCAATGAGAGAAAAATGGAAGACAGACGGAAAGCATCTGACAAAGCTGAAGACCTCTTGCTTCTTCAACGCAGCTTGAAACTCCCTGCCTGGGTTGTCAGGTGAAGGATGTGATTAATGAATAGCTGTCAGAGAGATAATTCTCCCTAGCCAGGAAAAGTGGGGAAAGATTTCGTGTGTGTGTGGAATTATTAGAGGTTGAGTGGAAGGAAAATAAGAAAGGAGCTTGTGGTGGTTCTAAAGAGTGGCAGGAAGAAATAATTGTGCCACTAGCCTTTCCCAACTAAAATAGCAACCCATCCCACCGGATGCTTTCAGCACCTACCCTTTCCTGCTCTTCCGGGGAGCTGCGATCTACCTCTCCCGTTATAAATAGCAGCACAGATGTTGACAGAAAAATGCTCCCTTAATTACCATACAAACTGCTTTACTTGAGTGAACCGTTTAAAGCAGCCTCCAAAGGAAGTTCACTCAAGCAATTCCGCAGATTACAGCTAATGAACAATATTTCCTCGCACCTATTTAGTGCTCATTAAAATGTAAAAGCCTTTCATTTCAAACAGACGCACAATAAATAATTCCTCTCTCCCTCTCTGTCTCTGAGCAGCTTGGATAAGAGCAGGGAGGCGAAAGAGCTGAAGGAGTAGGGGTGGGCCAAGGATGGGGGCTAAGGGGAGACAACTAGACAGAGAAAGGGGTGGGGAAAGGGAGACCCAATAAATAGCTGAGGGCTCATTAACATCCCAGGAAGCCACACCTTGTCTGGTGGGAGGGATGTCTGTGCTTGGAGTTCAGCAGACAGATCCTGGGACCAGCCATATCCTACCCATTCATCCAACAGAGGGATGAATTGTCCAAGAGTGAGGATATCAGACAAAAGCTACCTCAAGCAACGCTGGGAGACAACCCAGGATAGAGCTGGGGGTGGGTAGAACCCTTCCAAAGCAATAAATTACCAGTGCTGTGTTTCTTTAAGACTGTCCTGTGTTTATTTTTTGTCCTCATTTATTTTTAGGCCTGAGGTTAGAAGATGAAAAATTAGGTAAACCTTGATACTTGCTGCAAGTGGGAACAGAGGGACTCTATAAAATGTTTCTTTTTCATGCAGGTTCTATGCTCCCCCACCTAGAATACTTTGATCATATAAGACATTTTAGAGAGGAAAAAGTAAGGACTTATAGAGAACCAGTGTGTATGTGTTTGTGTGTGTGTTTGAGTGTGTTGGGTGTAGGAGGGTAGCGGTGACAAATAAGTTAGATTTCCAGAGTACTCTATCTGTTCCTTTTGAGATGAATAGTAAGGAAAGTGGACCAGGAACTTGGGGAAATACATGCTTAGAATGGATTTAAGAAATCTCTGGTTGATACTGAAAAATCTTTTCACCTTTAACAGAGATGTTAATCCCAAAGATTGGTGGGAAGAAAGTGATGCAATTTGTTAGTGGTAATCAAGTTAGTAATTATATTAGTAAAGGGGAAAAGCTAGATGTGAAGCCTTTTCGCGAAATCAGCAGGCACAAATGAAATTGACAGGACTTGTGTATAATGAAGTGTAATGAAGTACCTCAAACTCAAGTCAACTTGTATGGTCATGTGTATAGCATTTTAAGTTGGTTTAGTGGTCAGGAAAGACCAAGAACTTTCTTTTTTTTCTTTCTTTCTCTTCCCTTTCCTTCTTTTAACATTTTCTTTTTCTTCTCTTCCCTTCCTTTCACTTTCCTTCATCCTTCACTTTCTTTTTTCCCTTCCCGCCCCCTTCCCTTTCCTCTTCTTTCCTTCTCTTTTTTAAACACTGGTCAAGGGATCATGACACTATTAAGGAACACTGTTTTTCTTGCTAAAAGAGACAGCATTCTTTCTGATTTGATTGCATCAGCTTAAAAATGCAAGGAAATAATCACATCAAGTAGAAGAGGTTGACTGCAAACCACCATCTTTTGTTCTAGACAGCATGCATTTATTACCTAAGTATTGAGTGCCAGATATTGGGCCTCGTGCTGAAGATACAGAAATGAATAAAAGATGTTCCTCTATGGAGCCCACAAAAAGAGAAAACCTCATTATGCTACAGAGCAATAAATGCCGTTATAGAAATAAGGACAAAAAGTGTGGCAGAAGCTGAGACAAGTGGGAGTCCTGGGACACTACAGGAAAAGTTGACATTTTATACTATAACTGGCAACATTGCTGTATACTTCTTCCAGAGCTCGGGGAATACAACTGATTGTGTGGTTTCCTTCACAGACGCTAAATGCTTGTTTTAGGGAGTGGCAGTCAGGCATTGGGGGTAGGGGGAGGCGGTGCAACTATACACTCAAACCAGTTTCCTGTGGACATGAAGGAGACACTGGTAAAGAAGAATTAAGTCTGTACTTGGCTTTTAACTAAGGTCATTTGAAAATGGTCTTCAACACCCATCTCATTTGCTTTTTTATGCCTGCCAATTTAGTGTTGTATTCAAAGTGATTAATTAGTTTGTAGGGAAGGTTTATTAGGTAATCTTTCTGTCAATCAAAAATCACTAAGATATCAGGGCAGGATAAAGATCACCCAGCAATTTTATAAGGATAAGGAATTTACGTCATTATTGTATTCAAAAATAGGCACAAGCTTAAAATTTGAGAGTATATAGAGGAATTAATGTGGACATTATTAAAGTTGACAGGAGTTATTTGGCCCTTCTGAATATTTATGGTTTATTTTCTATTAGGACAAATTCATTTCCGAAGTATGAATCAATCCTTCATATTTTTTCCTGAACTCCTGATTTAAACATAGAGAATTTCACTTTTCTTCTCATTCAGATCCATAAAAATGTGGGAAACATACTGTATCAGAGAAAAATACTTGCTAAAAATCTATCTTATTCCTTAAACCAAGGTGAATCAAGGTGATAACAATATTTCTAGGAATCAAAGAGATTTCCCCAGTTCAGAGTAGATTCACACTATGCTGCTATAGAAATAGACTCAGACTCAGGGGCTGTGATTCCTAAAAGCAGAACCATTACTTGATATATATTAGTCTTTAAACAAAGACAAAGTTGCCTTTAAATTGTCTTTAATTTACTACGTTTAAACAAAAGTTTTACCACAATGAGATATCATTCATGTTTTTGAAAGTTCATGTCATTTAAAGAATTTTAGGAAAATCTGTGGAAAATATCACTACTTAATTTCTGAGTTTATACAAGAATAATTATGTAAGAGTAATATGCACTGTCAGTGATAAACAAAAGATGAAAATCTATTTTTTGGGGTTTTAAAATTTGCACTGTTATTTTCCTCTAGCTACTGCCTTACCAATTACAAAATTCATAGATTTCTTTCTCCTATTCCAAATATCAGTGCAGAAAAAAAAATGTGCATAGTAACTCAATTAATACTAAATATTATTATTACTGGTGTAACATTTTTAAGTGACAAAATTGTCTTTAATCTAAAAAAAATTTTAATTAAATTACAAACTGCTATGAGATATTGTTAATGACACTGAGGATATAAAATTTTTAATGCTAAAATGTTTATATGCCTTTTCAGGGTTATTTGTGCCTTTAACTTAAAATGTTGTTTTGCTTCTTTGAGGTGATATACACTTTGTGGAAAATGTAGAATGGATTACCTGAAATATTGCACAAAAATTTCTTCAGAAGGAAGAGCTCTTAGCCTGACCATGGGAATATTAAAAAAAAAAAAAAGAAGAGAGAGAGAGAGAGAGAATCAGGAACACAAAACAGTTCACTAAATATTCTACACAACAATCTTAATTCTGTTGGGTTTAAGTGAGTTTTTTCAGAGCAATAAATAAGCTCTAGTTAGAAAAGGGGAAAAAAAGACAATAGGTTATATATGCACATTAGTATAACTTATACAAATCAATAATCCATAAGCAGAATTTTGTCTTTAAATTTTCCTGGTAAGGACCAACAGTGAATGGCATTATATCAGAGCCTCTGGGATATAGCCTCAATCACCTTTAAATTCCCCCAAATGCCTACATTTTAAGAAGAAAATATATTTCATTGATTTACAAAGGCCCATATAAATATAGATATGGTTTGACCAGGGAATTGTAAATTTAGTCTCAGGTGGGCTTCGCGTTCAGACTGAAATGAATCTGCAGAGAGTGAGAGAGTCTGAGTGTTACAAATTCAGTGACTCTAGGGGAAATTTGTTAGAGATCATTCTGAAAGTCAGTGCTGCCTGAAAAATAAAAGACAAAAAAAAAAAAAAAAAAAATACACCAAAAGCAAACCCTACCCCACATTGTGTTCAAATGATCCGCCGCCCCCCCCCCCAACAACAACATTTTAATTTAATATTCTTCATGTTTGCCCTTCTTCTGGTCTTGTGGATTTTCAGAAATGCAGTTTGGAGCCCTTTAGAGTTTTGATTTTATGTATGCGACATGAAATGGTAATACAGGCTGTCTTGGTATGTTGAACGAGGAAAGAGAAACAAAAATTGAGCAAGCTATCGTACTTGTCTCATTTGCCAGGCCCCATCATCAAAAAGCAAATGAGTTCTTTAGTTGAGATCCTTCAGAAAGATGTAATAACAGCATTTGGTCCATAGGCACGCAGAGGCGAGGCCGCTCCACACCACTTCCACTAGATAGATGATACTGTGGCGAGCTAACACACACATCCTGCCTGAATATGAACAACAGATTTGTCAGAGTGTGACAGGCTGACAGCCCAGCTCTCAGCTGCTTGTCCAGTGTTGTTAAATCAGTACCTTGTCTAAGTATTCAGCAAAGAGGCAATCTGCTTCCTCTATTCATGGGAGGCAGGTTGCCAGTTAAGAAAACAAGTATTGGCTTCAGGCTGCAGTGCCAGAACGCATTGCAAAGATGCAATTTAAACCCTCATGTGCTCCTCGGGCAACATATCACAGGCCTTGGAAGTTCAGTCCTCCAGATTAGGTTTGTAAAACAAAAAGGATCATTCAAAATGAGATCTATGCTGGCAAAACATCACAATTTAGCCTTCATAAATGTGTCAGCAGAACTTGCTTATGAAAGAGAAAACATGCTTGACTTGGGCAATGAGCATGGCTGAAGTGAAAGTTTGTGTAGCATTTCCACAATTAAAATGTTATTTGGGGGACAGTTAAAAATGAGTCAGTGTACCTCCTGAGAGCCTCCTTGTTATTCAAATATGGCCTCCCTCTAAGCCAAACTCAGCAT